>JAKUAJ010000079.1:0-18515 GCA_030562865.1 Kodamaea lidongshanica (nom. inval.)
GTTTGGTCAGTTTGGTCAGTTTGGTCAGTTTGGTCAGTTTGGTCAGTTTGGTCAGTTTGGTCAGTTTGGTCAGTTTGGTCAGTTTGGTCAGTTTGGTCAGTTTGGTCAGTTTGGTCAGTTTGGTCAGTTTGGTCAGTTTGGTCAGTTTGGTCAGTTTTGGTAGTTTCGTTAGTTTGATCAGTTTGGTCATTTTGATCACTTTAACACATTAACCACTTTTGATAGAATTTTGGTCGCATTATTGCAAAAATACTCGCACACAAATTATGCCAGTAGTACTTTAATCGTCTTTTTTGAAACTCACAAGAGTAACCCATCATGTGAGTGGTTTGCGGGGCGTGGTGTAAAAGTCTTGAAACATCCTCCAAGTTAATTCCAAATATGGGCAGAGATAAAGTCACTAACGAACGAGCGAACGAACGAACGAGCGAAGCGAGTGAGTGAGTTCGTGAGTGAGTTCGTGAGTTCGTGAGTGAGTTCGTGAGTTCGTGAGTTCGCTCGTTCGCTCGTTCGCTCGTTCGCTCGTTCGCTCGTTCGTGAGTGAGTAGGGTGAGGAAGTGGGAATAATTGAGTTCGTGAGTGAGTGGGTGAGGAAGTGGGAATAATTGAGTTCGTGAGTGAGTTCGTGAGTGAGAAGGGTGAGGAAGTGGGAATAATTGAGTTCGTGAGTTCGTGAGTTCGTGAGTTCGTGAGTTCGTGAGTTCGTGAGTTCGTGAGTGAGGAAGTGGGAATAATTGAGTGAGCGGGTGAGTAGGGTGAGAAAGTGGGAATAATTGAGTGAGTACGAACAAGTGAGTTCGTGAGTGGGGAGTGCGTGCGTGCGTGAGATCTAGAACCGGTTGGGAACTCTACTGCTTTTTCGAGATAATGCGAGTCCTGTGAGTTCTGCGAGTCCTGTGAGTTCTGCGAGTCCTGTGAGTCCTGTGAGTCCTTATACACTCAAGACATGCGACGTGTACAAGTTGCCACATGTAAACTACCAAGCAAAGATAGTGGTGAGCTCATTAATCACTCAGAATTCATCACTCACTCACTCACTCACTCACTCACTCACTCACTCACTCACTCGCTTCGCTCGTTCGCTCGTTCGCTCGTTTGTTCGTTGTCGAGTACACCACTTCCTCATTGGGTGACTTTAAGGGGTACCAGGGACGTAGCGTTTGATTTACGAGCTCAATTTTACGAGCTCTTTGTTCACTCGGCATTTTACGAGCCATCCATACTTTGGCGAGTTTATCAGGTTATGAGCTGGTTATTGTTTCTTTTGCATTTAAATCAGTTTATAAGTTTGCTTGGTTTTTGTTCCCAATTGACCATCATAGGAATTTTCCTTGATATTTGGAGTGAGCATAATTGGAGTGAGCTCGTTAATCACCAATTCAAACTGTCGTTGTATGCCTTATAATCAGGTTTAATGAGCTGCGAAAGAAAGATTTACATGGCATACAAAGACCAAGGTGTTTGGCTTGTCAAGAAAATGCTCACATGTAATTGCCCACAATAGCACCTGGCTAGCTCAATGGCTAGAGCATTCGACTTTTAAGAAGTTTATTCTTACGAAATCGAAAGGTTGCGGGTTCGACCCCCGCGTCGGGTTTTCTTTTTGAAATCATTATGATTGTTTTTTTTGAAGGAATAGTGAAAACGAACGAACGAGCGAAGCGAGTGAGTGAGTGTGAGTGAGTGAGTGAGTGAGTGAGTGAAAACGAACGAACGAGCGAAGCGAGTGAGTGAGTGTGAGTGAGTGAGTGAGTGAGTGAGTGAGAGTGAGTGAGTGAGTGAGTGAGTGAGTGAGTGTGAGTGAGTGTGAGTGAGTGAGTGAGAGTGCGTGAGTGAGTGAGTGAGTGAGTGTGTGGGTGAGTGGGTGAGTGGGTGAGTGTGTGGGTGAGTGCGCTCGTGAGTTCGTTCGTTCGTTCGTTCGTGAGTTAGTTCGTGCACACATCACTTTTTGGTTGCAAATCTAACAAGACGATTTGACATTATACAATTACTGTCTCCAGTAGTTAGGCTGATTAGTGTTTGTTGAGTTGATTAATCAGTTTCTCTCTCGCACTCATGAACTGACGCACGCATGAATTCAAAAGTTCGCTACTCACTCACTCATGCACTCACTTTGCTCGTTTTCGCACTCACTCACTTACCCAATCAGGTTCATTTGAGGAGCACGTTAAAGAAATTGGTTCATGTAATTCAAGCATATGAACCGGAACTTAAACTTGAACGTATGTGCAATCTTTATTATTCTGACAAACGAGCAAAGAGAGTTTGTTAGTGAGTGAGATACACCTGTATAGTCATTCTTGATAATTATGTTTAGCCAATAGTTTACATACCCAATAGTGTACAATAGTGTACAATAGTTTACATACCCAATAGTGTACAATAGTGTACAATAGTTTACATACCTAATAGTGTACAATAGTTTACATACCTAATAGTTTACAATAGTGTACAATAGTTTACATACCTGTGTGTGTATTCCAGTAGTTTTCTTGTGATTTTGGCAAAGTATAGATGCAGTCCTATTGGGTAAAATAGTGTTGAATCAAGTACATTACTAAATGGTATGATATGAGTATTTCAGTTATGACATTCCAAGACCAGAGAATTTAAGACCAGAGAAATTGTTTGGAGATAGAAATGGGAATGGCTATAGATTTCATGATAATTATGAAAAGTATATCAGAGAAGAAACAATCTGATTTTGATAAAATCAATATCAAGAAAATTACACATGAACTAAGATTAGAAAGTAAGGACTTTTAAAGGGCTTATGGAAATTAAAGTAGTATCATAATGGTTAAATTTGGCATATTCAAGCACTCACTCATTTGTGAGTGAGTGGGTGCGCGTGTTATAACTGATTGACTGATTGAGTCAAGCTATCAAAGCAACCAACCAACACAATCATCAAATTTAAATAGCTATTCCATCGCCAAAATCTCCGTTTAGAAATCATCACATTCAAAGAAAACTTTTAAAGGGAAGGAGAAGTGAAAATCAACGAACGAATAGTGCTGCGAAGCAGTACTATGAGTGCTTGATACTACGAACGAACGAACAGTGCTGCGAAGCAATACTACGAGTGCTTAATACTACGAACGAACGAACAGTGCTGCGAAGCAATACTACGAGTGCTTAATACTCACGAACGAACTAATGAACTCGCGTATGAGTGCTTAATACTACGAACGAACGAACAGTGCTGCGAAGCAATACTACGAGTGCTTAATACTCACGAACGAACTAATGAACTCGCGTATGAGTGCTTAATACTACGAACGAACGAACAGTGCTGCGAAGCAATACTACGAGTGCTTAATACTCACGAACGAATTAATGAACTCGCGTATGAGTGCTTAATACTCACGAACGAACGAACTCGCTTTGCTCGTTCGCTCGTGAGTTGCAAAGTTCATTTAAATCTAATAAAATGACATTATTTATGTTAAGCGATATGATATCATTCGATCGTTATCTCATTTCACTCACAAACTCGCTTCGCTCGTAGATAGTACAAAGGAGGTTAAAAGTAAAATGTGGAACTAAACCCTACCCACCTAATATTCTCGGTGCTTCAGATTAACCCTATGTCACTACCTAACTACCTCACTACCTCACTCACGCACGCACGCACACACTCTCCCACCCACTTTGCCCGTTTTCGCGCTTATAAGAGCACCACCTTTGGAAGAGTACTTACAAGACTTACAAGAGCACCACCTTTGGAAGAGCTTGATTATTTTAGTTTGAATAAAACAAACTCACGTATTCATGTACTCACGTACCAACTCAGGTACGTACTCACTCAGGTACTTATTTACTCACGCACTTATTTACTTAGGTACTCAGTCACTCACTCTGGTTTTCAGGTTTTCAATTCTCACTCACTCATGTTCTCAGGTTCTCACCTACTTTCGTTCACACTCACTCACTTATTCAGTCGCACGCACTCACTCATTTAGTCTCACTCACTACTCACTCACTCATTCAGTCAGCCTCATTCAAGCACTCACTCACTCACGCACTGACTCATTCAGTCTCACTCACGCACTCACTCATTCAGTCTCACTCAAGCACTCACTCATTCAGTCTCACTCACTCACTCATTCATACATAGGTCAGCTCCGGGTCAATCCAACCTCCAAACAAGCATAAAAAACCTGGCTAGCTCAATGGCTAGAGCATTCGACTTTTACGATCAAACGTCCTAAGAGATCGAAAGGTTGCGGGTTCGACCCCCGCGTCGGGTTTTCTTTTTCTACAGGTGAATCTACGTGATGTTTCGACTTGAATTCAGGCATCACCCATGAGCAACATATAACCTGGCTAGCTCAATGGCTAGAGCATTCGACTTTTATGTGATAACCACACAAGAGATCGAAAGGTTGCGGGTTCGACCCCCGCGTCGGGTTAACCATATTCTTTTTGGAGTTTATTTTTGGTTCAAGTAATCATCAACTCCGATGTCAAGTATTCAATCGGTTAATACAAAGCTTGAGCAACTACTTGGAAATCTACATTAATAACTGTCAAGTACTTTATTACAAATACATCCAACGTTAACTTTGTCTCACTTCCAAAATTTGGTTAACCGCGTCAATAATGGATTGTTCAATAGGAATATACTCAAAGCCCAAGATTTCTCTAGACACGTGGTCATCGATGCCGGAGAACTTGTCTGAGACCGGGTTGACGATTTGGGAAGGAAGTTCCAATTGTGGAAAGTTTTGGTTGATGATGTCGAGGACAATTTGAGAGGTGTATCTTCTATTCACCACGATGAGTCTCTTTCCTTTTGCCTCTTCCTTTTGGGAAGCTACGATGTGGGCACGGGCAACGTCACGCACATCAATGAAGCCACCACGGAAACTTGGAGGGTTGGTTTCTACCTTCATTTTGAGAAGTGAGTTGACAACTTCGGAAGATTGGTTCATGTAGGCGGGGTTAACGTAGGAGTTGAAGCGGTGAGGACCAAAGTTCCAAGATGGGTTAATCATGGTTAAAGCAAAGTGAGGGTTGTTTTGTTCACAAAACTCCCAAGCAGCTTTATCTGCCATATTCTTGGAGAGAGCGTAAGCAATTGGGGTGCTTGTTAATGCCATTTCCTTGTCGATTTGAGAGTATGAGGATTCGTTTACTGTGTATGATTCATCAAATTCAGTAATACCAGTTCCAACAGCAGCGTATGATGAGGTAACAATCACTCTTGACACAGTTGGACCAAATTCAGAAACGGCCTTAAGCATAGCAAGGGTACCTTCAATGGCTGGATTATACAAGGCAGTTTCAAGCTCGTCGAATCTAACGTTGAAAGTGAATGGCAGTTGAAGGTGGAAAACAACATCGAATTCTTGACTCTTTATCACTTCATCAAAAGCTCCATAAGCCAATTCTGGAACCACAACGTATGAGAATCTATCATTGTTGATGGCTTCTTTCAATCTGTCACCTTTTTCGTTGGATCTCACTGATCCAACAACAGTGTAGTCTTGATCGAGTAATTGAGTTATAAGATGTTGAGCGATAAAACCAGTGGCACCTGACACGAAAGCGAGCATTATTGGATGTGGAGATTTTTGTGAATGTCAAGAATATGGAGAATTGATCTTATTTATATGCGACTTGGCCGATCATTGGTATGTGTTTAATAATGAATTATTGCAAGTAACCATGAATGATATTTGGGGTTGAATAATAGTCGTATCTTGTACACTCTATGGAATGAATATCTATTGAAATCAATTATTCCTCGACACATGGCCACATGGCCACTCGCCCACTCGCCCATACTGGAGCCCCTAGCAACACCGCATATACACACTGAAACCAATTAATCATCAAGTCGCAAAACCAAAGGTGCATATTTTTTGCTTCAACAGCCGAGATGGATTTCTTTTGTATTGATCAAGTTGATATTTCCGTTGATAACGCTATCATGATTACGCAATAACTTTATCACGCAATATGGCTTGAAAGATTTTTTTTCCGAGAGTAACAACTAGAGTGACAACCAGAGTAACAACCAGGGTAACAACCAGAGTGAAAACTATGAAATTCTTCAAGATTTACAATGATTTACTCTTAAAGAGACCATTCATCACCAATATGACACTGACAGGGCTCTTTTGTGGTGCTGGGGATATACTTGCACAGCATATCCAACATAGAGATGATGGACAGAGTGAGTTTGATTACATTAGGACAGCCAGAACCGTAATATTTGGATTCTGCTTCCACGCCCCATTTAGCGTGAAATGGCATCGTAAAACACTTCCATTCATTAATAATCCTTGGGTGAATCGCTCCAAGTATAGTACGAGACCTAGGATTCTCTTGTTATGGGATGTGATGTTTCGTGTAGCCATAGATCAAATTTTCTTTTGTACCTTGGTTCATGTGCCCATGTATAATGTGGTGATGAGTTTATTGTCGGGTCATGACCTTAAATTTGCTATAAACAGACTTCAAAATAATTGGTGGCCTATGGTGAGCGCTGCATGGACTGTGTGGCCTGGATTTATGCTTCTTAATTTTTATTTTGTTCCTCTTCAGTTTCGAATAGTTGCTGCAAATTCATGGTCTATACTTTGGAATGCGTATTTGAGTTATACGAACAATCGTAAGGAGATTGTTATTGCTGAGGATATTGTGGTTAGTAGTGAAAGTGTAATTGAGTAACCAAACGAGCGAAGCGAGTTTAAAAACAACGAGCGAAGCGAGTTTTGAAGTGTGAGTTTGTGAGTTTGTCACTATCATCTTGTCACTATCATCACATATCTGCTCATTTCCATCCAAATCTCCTTTTCAACATCTTGTTGAGATTATCATAGAATATTATAGAACGTTTACATAGAGAATATAAAGCGATTTCAACACCCCGAATGCATACATGACGTCAACCCTTCAAGTTGACCTGTTGCAAAGATCAGCGTCAGTGTATTTGGTGACGTATTTTTTAGCTACATGTGACAAGGCGATGAGAATCAAGGTGAATAATACTCAATAACAAAATACGTGTTTAGTTAATAATACTCAATAGTGTATATGTGTTTAGTTAATAATACTCAATATCAAAAAGTATACGTGTTTAGTTTATTGTAATGATGAATCTCTTGATCATTTATTCTATTATAATTCACCTTAATTGGCTATACTCAAATGCTCAATTAGACTATTATTATTAATAGCCAGTTTTTCTCGTATTTATGCATTCTCCGTACTTCGGGAGGTCTCACAGGGCTGGAGAGATGATGAAAAGAATCAAAATGTGGGGTTTTAAATATCATTGAACCTTGAATGCTGAAATCTTTCTTTTGAGTATAGACTTCCAATGATTGTGTCACCATGTTTGACTTAGTAGACTCAAGTTACTGACTCAAAACCTAGAGCCTGGCATATGCATTCAATGCATGGCCCAACACGTGCAGATTGTGTTCAAGCTGACAATTAGTAAGCTGGTTCAACACCTTTACTTGTTTGAAGTGTCCTGCATATGTGATCGACACGAATGGTACTGCGAAGCAGTACTATGAGTGTATTTGTATGCTGCGAAGCAGAACTGTGAGTATATGTGTAGACTACGAAGCAGTACTAAGGGTGTATTTGTAGACTGCGAAGCAGAACTAAGAGTGTATTTGTAGACTGCGAAGCAAAACTATGAATTAAAAAAACATCCACAGTTCCAAAGGGAGGGACCTTTAGAGAAAATCAAGAGTTCCAAAGGGGCACCTTAAGAAAAATTCACCAGAGTGCCATCGCTTCCAAAGGGGGACCTTGGAAAAAATCACTTCCAAACGGTTTTATCTTTTCATGGTCTTTGGAGCTAATTTGATTTGAATGAATATAATCTAAATATAATCAACTATTCCATCTGAATGATTAACCTCATAATTCGCTGATCTGGGGAGTATTTTTTTTGTGTGGATCTCTAAATATAATGAAAGTGATTAAAGTGTATTTTCTAGTGTATTTAAAACAAAGTACTATACGTTGTACATAATATTTTATACTTTGAAACTTAATCATTCTCCATGGATTCAATAATCACCCCAAGCAAAGTGTGACAACGTACGAGCGGAGCGAGTGTGTGAGTGCGTAAGTGTGAACATACAAAGTGAGTGGGTGAGAACGAACAAAGTGAGTGGGTGAGTGCGTTCATTCGTTCGCTCGTTCGCTCGTTCGTTCTTTCGTTCTTTCGTTCTTTTGAGTTGGCTCACTTGTGTACTAGCTCAACCTATGTTACATCCAGTACTTAGTCAGTTACTCCTCACTCACTCGCACTCGCTTCGCTCGTTCGTTGCCATACCATTGGTGGCACCATCATTGAGTAATCTGAGTAATCTGAGTATCTCTGGAATCTGAGTAATCTGATTGAATTTTTTCTCGACTCCAATGTCACTCACTCACTCACTCACTCGCTTCGCTCGGTCGTTCGTTCCTTCATTCCTTCGTTATACATCTCTATATTTTTTCATGATTATTATCAACCATACAATCAAAGCGTAAATGTACTTTCTTTACAACCATTTGTATCTCGATTATTCTGAAACAACTGAGCTGGTGTTGATTGCGTGCAAGAGCGACAGTAAACAGGATACCAAAATTTCTATGATATGAATGTGCATACAATAATCAAACAAATGAAAAGCGAAAATCAAGGCTTTCAAGCACAATAGGTGCGAATATGAGTGTAGCGAATATGAGCTTAACATGAGCTTAACAAATGTATGCTTTAAATGAGCTTAACATAGGCTTAACAAATATAAGCTTAATATGAGCTTAACAAATATAAGCTTAACGTAAGCTTAACATGAGCTTAACATGAGCTTAACATGAGCTTAACAAATATAAGCTTAAAAGACTAATCGAACCATCTAGTTGATGGTTCCTGCCAAAGTTTTCCTCAGGATAGAATGCCATTCGCTAAAGGATACGCAATCGCACTCCCAATAGCACTCCCAATCTCACTCCCAATCTCACTCGCTTCGCTCGTTCGTTTTGAAAAGTGCAAACATAGCACCTAAAGTCCCTCCTATTGTAAACTAATAAACTGGTAGAAATGACCCAATAAACTAATATCGAAACAAACAAATCCCCAGTGCTATGGTCCTTCCAGCTCTTTTTACGTCTCTTTGCATTTATTCATTCACTCTCACACACACGCACTAATTAGTAAGTTCATTCACTCGCTCCGCTCGTCTGCATTTATTCATTCACTCTCACACATACGCACGAATTCGTACGTTCATTCACTCGCTCCGCTCGTCTTTGCCCACAATATGACTGAGCTTTCACATCTTCACTGAGCGAGCACAAGTAACCAAGTGGACTATTCAATGTGCCACCAAATAAATCAAATGTCAAAGATTTTACGTACTCTGTACACTCAAACTATTATTATCTGTATTCTCCCTTTATAGAATCTCCCTCTATATAATCTCCTTCTCTTACTCGCTTCTCTCGTTCGTTACTTGACAAACTCGCCTAAATAACCAACTCACTAGCTATTCTCACTCAAAAAACTCAACTAGCTATGCTCACTCACAAACTCGCAGCGTTTGCTTCCTATGTTCTTTGTACACACTCGCACTCTCACTTGCTTCGCAAGACTTGTCACCTTTTGGTTGCAAATTTATTCGCAACTCACTCGCTTCGATCTTCGTGTCTGCGTATGATGGTTCAAACTTAACGAGCGAGCGAACGAGCGAAGCGAGTGAGAGAGAGAGAGAGAGAGAGTGTGTGTGTGTGTGAGTTCGCTCGTTCGCTCGTTCGTGAGTAGTGAACTTTTGACTGAGTGCGTGAGTTCGTGAGTTCGTGAGTTGTGAACTTTGGAGTGAGTGCGTGAGAACGAGCGAACGAGTGAACTTCTTATTAAAAGTAAATCCTATGAATTGACTGTTTATGACTTCCAAATAACTCAGTACAAACTTGTATATTCTTCAAACTTACAAAAGTTTCTGGTTTAAAATCTCGCTTGAATTACACAATTGGTTATCTCATGATTTTCGTTATATTTGCATTCCCATTTACATATCCAGACTCTATTCTGGTCTTTGAATGACATTGGAAGTGCCATACCGGACATACCACACCAAAAGGTTCCCCTTATCACACCACTTTGCAAATGATATATAGATTGGCAAATTCCACTATTCTGGTCATTCCCATCATTCGGGTCATTCCCACCATTCTGGTCATTCCCACTATTCGGGTCATTCCACTACAAAGAAACTTAAAATCTCTGAACCTCAAATATCATCAAACAAATACTCAAAACTACACATTACGCTTGTTAATTATATTTCTAAAGAAATGCATAGAGTGATAAACCCATAAAGAAAAGCTAACCCAACCCTAAGAAGCTAACGAATAACCCTAAGAAGCTAAAGAAGATATAAACACCAACTCACACACTAAATCACTTTTTCTCTATAAATTAAAAATTCAAACAATATGAGGAAAGGCCAAAGACGGAAAGGCAAAAGACGTTCAGATGTATGAAGATTCTTTGAAAATTGCATCCAATGACAAGGACTGCATATAATATAGTTCGGCACACTCACACTCACACTCGCACTCACTCACTCACTCACTCACTCACTCACTCACACTCACTCGCACTCACTCGCACTCACTCGCACTCACTCACACTCACTCACTCGCTTCGCTCGTTCGTTCGCTCGTTCGTTCGCGTTGCTCATGGGTATGTTGACATAGCAATATTAGCCACTTTGAGAAGCAAAAGCTGGTGTAAAGGTGATGAAAGAGATTCTTACTGTGCATAGTATTATTTAATCCAATAATTGTTTCTAAATGGATAACATTCATCAACTTTCACCAAAGAGTCTAACTCATAGTGCAGGACATTTCAATCCCAAAAGTATCCTTTCTGATCATGTAGTACTCGGCTATCGCCAATATTACCCTCACACCAAGGGTTTCACTTGTATTTATCCATCAAACTCGCTTCGCTCGTTTGAAAGTGAGTGCATGAGGAGTGAGGTCTGTGAGGAGTGAGGAGTGAGGAGTGAGGTCCGTGAAGTCTGTGAGGTCTGTGAGGAGTGAGGTCTGTAAAGTCTGTGAAGTCTGTGAGTACGTGAGTACGTGAGGAAGGAGGAGTGAGTGGACTGCGAAAATGCACGAGGAGGACGAGTTTTCTCACTTCCTCACTTCCTCACAAACACACTCACTCGCTTCGCTCGTTCGCGCGTCAAACTAATGCTAAGTCACCTTCTAAAGACTCGTCCCGTGCTAACCAATATCATCACCTCAGGAATCCTCTTTGGAAGCGGTGATGTGATTGCTCAACATCTAACTGAAACTCCCTACAATTACGCTCGTACCCTTCGATCGGTAACCTTTGGGGCCCTCGTGTTTGCTCCTATTGGAGACAAATGGTACAAGCTTCTCGCCAACAAATTCAGCACACAGTCGCCCATGCGGGCACTCGTTTATCGTGTGGCTGCTGATCAAGTTTTGTTTGCCCCATTTGTGGCCATTCCATTGTACTATAGTGTGATCACCACCCTTGAGGGATCACCAGAGCAGATTCCAACCCGGCTTTCAAATGGGTGGGCGGACACAGTGGTGGCTAATTGGAGGGCATGGCCAGCGTTTCAGTTTATAAACTTTTGGTTTGTTCCTGTGGGGTATAGGTTGATGAGTGGGAATTTGTTTGCTATAGGGTGGAATGCGTATTTGTCAAAACGGGTTCACCAAGAGAACATTGACTAGTGGTGATGCGAAGTGGTGATGCGAAGTGGTGATGCGAAGCAGCACCACCAGTCAATGTTTAATTGAAAAACAAGGTCAAATCATATCAATCGCTAAAACACTTGCGTAGTGATGGTAGTAATGGTAGGGATGCGAAGCAGCACTACCAGTCAATCTTCGCATCACTACCAAACAATGTTTAATGAGAAATGGATTCATCGTAATGATTTTCCATCAAAACACATTTCCATCACTTGTGATTGTGTTGGTTATGCTACATAACGAACGAGCGAACTCACGCACGAACGAACTCACTCACGAACTCACGCAATCACGCACTCACGCACTCACTCACTCGCTCATTCACTGTGAATCGCTTTACGAGGACCAGGGATTATGACAGCTTATCTTGATGATCTTGATGATTGAATATGATCCAATACCATTTCTATGATCAAGACATACGAGTGAACGTCTTTTCTTATTGATGAGATTGAGTTGTCCTTGACTTGATGTAACCCATTTGTGATGACATGAAGCTTGGTGTATAGAAGCGAGTTTGTTCGCATGCAACTTCTCTGTCGCTTCGCTCCAATGCTTCTTCGCAGCAGTATATACAACTTATTTAATCTCCCATGCTGCTTCACAGCAGCTTGTTCACCTATTGTAGTTGCTTCGCTCCAATGCTTCTTCGCAGCAGTATTTGCACCTTCTTTGTCGCTTCGCTCCAATGCTGATTCGCAGCAGTATTTGCACCTTCTTTGTCGCTTCGCTCCAATGCTGATTCGCAGCAGTATTTGCACCTTCTTTGTCGCTTCGCTCCAATGCTGATTCGCAGCGGTTTATGCACCATTTGTAGTCGCTTCGCTCCAATGCTGCTTCGCAGCAGTATTTGCACCTTCTTTGTCACTTCGTTCCAATGCTGATTCGCAGCAGTTTATGCACTATTTGTAGTCGCTTCGCTCCAATGCTGCTTCGCAGCAGTTTATGCACCTAATGAATGAAAGTGACAGTTTGTGTTCAATTACTCATATACAAATCATAGGTGTAGTATTGGAATCAAAGGATTTCGCTACTCACTCACACCTTTGCTGTTTGCATAATTTCGCTACTCACATCTTTGTTCGTTCAATTCACTACTCACTCACTTGCTTCGCTCGTCGCTTAGCTCAAATTGTAATATTGCAACCTTCAAGGTGATTACAACGTGTCACTCACACAGTCAGGCTACAAAGCGTCACTCACTCACTCACGAGCCAAGGGCCAGGTTGAGACTTTTGTAATGACATTACTAATATAAAAGTAAAATCTTGTATAATTGGCTAATGTCATATTAATACTAACTGAGAATGTGGTTCAAAATGTTTAATTAGATATATATATTCTTATCATGTCATATCAATATACTCTTGTCATGTCATATCAATATATTCTTGTCTTGTCATATCAATATATTCTTGTCTTGTCATATCAATATATTCTTATCTTGTTGATCTGCTTGCAAATTCAGTTGCAATTGGTTTACAATCTACACAATTCATACAATTCTTGATATATTCGTATGTTTTTAAAAAAAATTTCCTAAGCGCCATTAAGCAAATGTATGTATAATTTTCACTTGTTCGTTATTCGCACCCAACAACAATCTTTAGCCATGTTTGTTTGGTGGCCAGAAGATTTTTAGATCAGGTATGATGGAAAGTTATGGGAGGTGACTTCAGGTGGTGACAAGTTATGGGAGGTGATTATTAGGTGGTGACTATTAGGTGATGAAAAGTGAGTATATACTGATTATATACTGATCAAGTATAGAGATAATTAATCAAATTTAATCAAGTACATCATCTAGTTAAATGTCCTGTAAACGTCTTGTTAAAAACCTGCTACACATCTTGCTAAATATAATCACTTTTAATGTATTACGTCTCGGTGTCTTTTAATGTATTACGTTTCGTGTCGCCTTTTAATGTTACGTCTCGGTGTCACCTTTTAATGTTACGTCTCGTGTCGCCTTTTATTACCTCTCGGTGCCACCTTTTATTACCTCTCGGTGTCGCCTTTTAATGTATACGTCTATGTGTCGCTCGTTCGCTCTCGCTCGTTCGCTCTCGCTCGTTCGCTCTCGCTCGTTCGCTCTCGCTCGTTCGCTTTCGCTCACTCACTCGCACTCACTCACTCGCACTCACTCGATTTGTTCGCAGATTTAAATTCCAAACATTGCCCAATATGATGAAAGGATTCAAGAACCGGCTTACCCGAAACAAAAGCCTGGGATCCAAGAAAGCGGAAAAGAAGGAGAAAGAAGAGAAGAAAAAGGAACCTTCAACTCCTCTCACTTCTAAAATCAAGCCTAGTTTGTCACGTAGTAGCAGCAGTTCATCATTCAAGGGGTCACCAACAAATTCACCAGCACAAGTTGTTGCACCTACGGTAAGTTCATCAAGTCTGTCTAGTGTTTCATCGAAACCACTGAATAGTGATTCACCAAAGATTGATGAACCTTTACCACCACCAATAACTACAATTTCAGCACCAAGTCAAGTGGTGACACCTCCAAGTACAACCACCCCAATAGTACATAATAATAATAATTTTGAAAGAGGAAATGTTCAAACACTTAATCCAGCACTGCACTCGGCACCACATTCAGCAGCTGGAGCAATTCATCATCATCAACTTAATCCCAATATATCCACGCCAAATACTAGAGATATTGATTTGATTGTTACACCTAAAAGACATTCAAGTTCACGTTTTGAACCCCCAGCACCAGATAGATATCAAGAAATTATTAAACTTCCAAACTTTGATGAGGTTTTACCCGAAGAACAAATACCTCTCTTTATTCAAAAGATTGATCAATGTAATATTATGTTTGATTTTGGAGATGCCACATTTGATTTACGTGGTAAAGAAATTAAAAGAATTACATTACAAGAATTAATTCAATTTATTCTGAATAATCGATTTAATTATACGGATGAAATGTATAGACATGTTGTTGGATTATTTAAAACCAACTTGTTTAGACCAATTCCACCACCAGTTAACCCAGTTGGAGACCTTTTTGATCCAGATGAGGATGAACCAGTTAGTGAATTAGCATGGCCACATATGCAAGCAATTTATGAATTTTTTTTAAGATTTATTGAACTGCCAGATTTTCAACATCAA
The DNA here is from genome assembly GCA_030562865.1 of Kodamaea lidongshanica (nom. inval.). NCBI lineage: Eukaryota > Fungi > Ascomycota > Pichiomycetes > Serinales > Debaryomycetaceae > Kodamaea > Kodamaea lidongshanica (nom. inval.). Next base: position 14,890 of record JAKUAJ010000079.1, read on the forward strand.
TTAGCTAAACAATATATTGATCATGAATTTATATTAAAAATTTTAGAATTATTTGATAGTGAAGATCCACGAGAAAGAGATTGTCTTAAAACTACATTACATAGAATTTATGGGAAATTTCTTAGTTTAAGAAGTTTTATAAGAAAACTGATTAATAATGTTTTTTTACAATTTGTTTATGAAACTGAAAGATTTAATGGAATTGGTGAACTTTTAGAAATTTTAGGTTCAATTATTAATGGATTTGCTTTACCATTAAAAGAAGAACATAAAATTTTTTTGGTTAGAATTATGATACCTTTACATAAAGTTAAACTGGTACTGTTATATCATCCTCAATTAGCTTATTGTATTGTTCAATTTTTAGAAAAAGATCCAAGTCTTACTGAAGATGTTATTATGGGTTTATTAAGATATTGGCCAAAAAGTAATAGTCCAAAAGAAGTTATGTTTTTAAATGAAATTGAAGATTCTTTTGAAGTTATGGAACCAAATGAATTTTTAAAAATTCAAATCCCTCTTTTTGCTCAATTTGCAAAATGTATATCTTCTTGTCATTTTCAAGTTAGTGAACGTGTTTTATGCTTATGGTCAAATGAATATTTTTTAACTTTAATAACTGAAAATGCTGAAGTGGTTTTACCAATCATTTTTGCTTCTTTATATGAATTAACAAATTCAACTCAAGTTGGTATAGAAATTGGTGCAATGAAAAAAAAATTAATTGATCATCCTGATTTACCAATCGATTCAAATGGTAATTTAATTGATTCGGCTTTGGTTTTACATGAAATTAGTAGAGGTATGATGCCAAGTTTAAATGATCCAAATCATCCTCATCGTAATTTAGTTAAACTTTTGGTCCAAAATGAAAGAGGTGATGATGCTAATATGTTAGATGAAGATTTTTATGATAGCTTCTCACTGTTACAAAATAATGAAAGAAATCCTTTTGGTGAAGATTTTACTAATTTTGAAGAAGGTGGTATGTTACAACATAATTCGGCAACTCTGAATTGGAATAGACAAATTCATCAATTAGCTTATGGTGCTTTGAAAGTTTTTATGGATCATAATCCAATTCTTTATGATCATTGTACTGTGCTATATCATCAAAGTTTACAAGAGCAACGTGAGAGGGAGATTGCTAGAAAGGAGGGTTGGAGGAGGATTGAAGAGTTTGTGAAGAAGCGGAGTGTGGCTTGAGCGAACGAGCTCACGAGCGAAGCGAGTGAGTGAGTTCGTGAGTGAGTGGGTGATGCTTTGTATGCCTGGAATGAACGAGCGAAGCGAGTTCGTGATTTCGTGATTTCGTGATTTCGCTCGTTCGTGAGTGACTGGGTGACGCTTTGTATGCCTGGAACGAACTCGCTTCGCTCGTTCGTGAGTCGGCGACACTTTGTAATCCTTGAAGGTTACAAAGATGTACCTTTTGATATAATACTAGATCCACAGAGTATTAGCATTAGTGGTTGAAATTTTAGAGTATCATTGAATTGTGCGAGTAACATTGAATTGTGAAGCTACACATTCATGATGAAGAATTGGTCTTGCACCGTGCAGGGGGGACGTATATAGCTAAATTTGCTCACTATGAAGTGGAGGTGGATGTTTGGTGTGACACTGGTGGGTCTCATAGAGGATAGTTGCTAGAGAAAATGCGAGTTGAATATTAGGATGGGTGTAGACTACGAGCGAACGAGAACTCACGAGCGAAGCGAGTGAGTGAGTGAGTGAGTGAGTGAGCAGCGAAAATGAGAACTCACGAGCAAAGCGAGTGAGTGAGTTGCGAAAACGAGAACACACGAGTAAAGCGAGTGAGTGAGTAGCGAAAACGAGCGACCGAGTGAACGAGAACAAGAACGAGCGAGCGAACGAGGACTCACTCGCTTTGCTCGTGAGTGAGTAGCGAAAACGAGAACGAACGAACGAGAACGAACGAGAGCGACCGAGCGAACGAGCGAACGAGCGAACGAATGAACGAGAACTCACCAGCGAACGAGCAAACGAGAACGAACGAGCAAACGAGAACGAACTAGCGAACGAGAACGAACGAGCTAACGAGAACTCACCAGCGAACGAGCAAACGAGAACGAACGAGCGAACGAGAACGAACGAGCTAACGGGAACTCACCAGCGAACGAGCGAACGAACGAACGAACGAACGAGAACGAACGAGCAAAGCGAGTGAGTGAGTAGCGAAAACGAGCGACCGAGCGAACGAATGAACGAGAACTCACCAGCGAACGATACCGAACGAACGAACGAACGAACGAACGAACGAGAACGAACGAGCAAAGCGAGTGAGTGAGTAGCGAAAACGAGGGAACGAGCGAACGAGAACGAACGAGCGAACGAGAGCCAACGAGAACGAGAACGAACGAGCCAACGAGAACGAACGAGCCAACGAGAACTCACAAGCAAAGCCAGTGAGTGAGTAGCGAAAACGAGCGACGGAAAGAACGAGAACGAACGAGCTAACGAGAACGAACGAGCTATCGAGAACGAACGAGAACGAACGAACGAACGAAAACTCACGAGCCAACGAGAACAAACGAGCGAACTAGAACGAACGAGCAAAGCGAGTGAGTGAGTAGCGAATTGAACGAAAATGAGCAAACGAGAACTTATGAGAACTCACGAGCAAAGTGAGTTAGTGAGTGAGTAGCGAATTTAACGAACAAGAACTTAAAAGAAATCAGGAGCAAAGTGAGTGAGTTCGTGAGTAACGAAAACGAGAACGAACGAACGAACGAACGAACGAACGAACGAGCGAATGAGCCAACGAGCAAACGAGAACGAACGAGCAAAGCGAGTGAGTGAGTAACGAAAACGAGCGACCGAAAGAACGAACGAGAACGAACGAGCAAAGCGAGTTAGTGAGTAGCGAAAACGAGCGAACAAGCGAACGAGAACGAACGAGTGTACGAGAACTCATGAGGGAACGAGCGACCGAGCGAACAAGAACTCATGAGGAAACGAGCGACCGAGCGAACGAATGAACGAGAGCGAACGAGAGCGAACGAACGATCGATCGAACGAACGAACGAACGAACGCACTTAAACACGAACTCAAAAGTTCGCTTCTCTCGCACTCACTCACTCACTCACTCACTCACTCACTCGCTATGCTCATTCGAATAACCTCACTTGTACCTAAATTGCCTATCCACCGCACTCACTCACTCACTCGTTCGAATATTCTCACTTGTACCTAAATCGCCTCTTCTCTTTACTCACGAACGAGCGAACGAATGAGCGAACTCATTCACTCGTTCGAATAATCTGACTTGTACCTAAATTGCGTATTCTCCTCCCTCACTCACGAACGAGCAAACGAGTGAAAGAGTGAACGAAAGAACGAACGAACGAAAGAGCGAACTCACTCGCTACTCTCATTCGAATAATCTCACTTGTACCTAAATCACCGATTCTCCTCACTCTCGAACTCACTCACTCAATCACGAGCTCTCGAACTCACGCACTCAACCACTCACTCACTCTCTCTCTCTCTCTCTCTCACTCACTCTCTCTCTCACTCACTCACGCACTCACTCACAGCATTGGCTGCGAAAAAAATATCTGCGAATCGTCTTTATTTGTTTCTCACAAAATCACGAACTCGC
>JAKUAJ010000079.1:18615-31679 GCA_030562865.1 Kodamaea lidongshanica (nom. inval.)
AACGAACGAACGAACGAACGAACGAACGAACGAACGAACGAACGAACGAACGAACGAACGAACGAACGAACGAACGAACGAACGAACGAACGAACGAACGAACGAACGAACGAACGAACGATCGAACGATCGAGAACTCACAAGCCAACGAGAGCAAAGCGAGTGAGTGAGTAGCGAAAACGAGCGACCGAAAGACGAACGAGCGAACGAGAACGAACGAACTCACGAACGAGAATGAACGAGCAAAGCGAGTGAGTGAGTAGCGAAAACGAGCGAACGAGCGAACGAGAACGAACGAACGAACGAGAACTCACGCACTCACTCACTCACGCACTCACTCACGCACTCACGCACTCACGCACTCACTCACTCACTCACTCACTCACGCACTCACTCACGCACTCACGCACTCGCGCACTCACTCACTCACTCACTCACTCACTCACGCACTCACTCACTCACTCACGCACTCACTCACTCACTCACTCACTCACTCACTCACTCACTCACTCACGCACTCACTCACTCACGCACTCGCTTCGCTCGTCGCTTATTGTGCTCCTTGTGAGGGCTAGATTATCAAGTTGATTATGTCCTTGCATCGTAACACACATAATGTTTATAATAACTTTATATCCTTTATGATTCCGGAATCGAGGTTTTTTTCAAAAATTGCCAATCAATAGGCCACTATCCGTACTCAAATGCACATACGGAAAATCGAAGTCCTGGTGCAAATAAAGTCCTTGTGCAAATGAAGTCCTGGTGCATATCGAAGTCCTGGTTCATATCAAACTCAAATATCGAGCAACGTAGCAAACCTCTATTGAAACCACGAACGAGCAACTTACAAACACTCGCTTCGCTTGTTCGATTTATAAATGCCTCAATTGTAATGATTGTGATTTTGCAATTCTTCAACCAATAGTATCATATATTGTAAATGTTTAACAAAAATTGTTCAAAACAACTGATTGGTATAGAAAAGCATTTAGACTAAAAATCCAAATGTAAGGCCTTTGTTGAGGCGACTACATAAAAATTTCGATATCAACATGTGTAGTTGATAATGTCGAATCAGTAAACTATGAGAAACTCCTTCAGATGTGCAAAGAATTCAAAGCTATGGCAAAGATTACTATTTTCCCAAAGGTCCAGGGAAACAACAATTGACCTCACAATCTCACTCCCAACCTCACGCACACACTCACTCACTTACTCACTCACTCACTCACTCTCCTTTTATGAATTTATAACAAGAATCCACTGCGATGAATTTAATATACTGCACACTGCACTGTATACTGTAAGCTAAACTAATACACTGCATACTTTGCTAAACTAATGTATTGATATTCCAACAACCTCTCTAGATTTGATTTTTAGCTAATAAATTTGAATGGCTAAGCAGCAACTCATGCATTACCATTAAATCATTACCTTTAAATCTGGCTTTAAATGGAATTACACCAATCTTTATGAATACAAACTACAAACTCACCTTGCATTCTCACAACCTTGCAACCTTGCAACCTCACACACTTGCTTCGCTCGTTTGGTCTTTAAAGGTTAGTTCCATTATATTATGCATTCTGTTTTATGTTCATGTTCAAGAATTGTTACCGTAAAGACCTAACGTGAAATTAGGTGAACGAACGAACGAACGAACGAGCGAGCGAAGCGAGTGAGTGAGTGAGTAAGTGAGTGAGTGCGTGAGTGCGTGAGTGAGTGAGTGAGTGAGTGAGTGAGTGAGTGAGTGAGTGAGTGAGTTAGTGACATACTCATTGAAGAGACAAACTCGCTTTCCAGGAATTTATACAGTACTCTAATTCATGGAGTTCTAAGTAATCGGTACATCTACAAACAACGAGTGAGTGCGTGAGTGAGTAAGTGCGTGAGTGAGTGAGTGCCACCTTTTGCGTTCTATTATTTCACTCACTCACTCACTCACTCACTCACGGTCAAACGAGCAAAGTCTGTGAACGGTCGTAGGAATGTCTCTTGTACAAAACTAGAAATTTTCATATCATCCATCCTCTATTAACTCGAATATCAGCCATACATAAAAATATGCAAAATGCAGCAAACGATCTTTAAAAGGCAAAGATTTTAGAATTGAACTAAAACGAGTGAACGAGAACTTATGAGAACTCACGAGCAAAGCGAGTGAGTGAGTAGCGAAAACGAACGAACGAGAACTTATTAGAACTCACGAGCAAAGTGATTGAGTGAGTAGTGAATTTAACGAACGATAACTTATGAGAACTCACGAGCAAAGTGAATGAGTGAGTAGCGAATTGAACGAAAACGAGCAAAGTGAGTGAGTGAGTGGGTAGCGAATTTAACGAACGAGAACTTATGAGAACTCACTCGCTTTGCTCGTGAGTGAGTAGCGAAATTAACGAACGAGAACTTACCAAAACTCACTCGCCTTGCTCGTGAGTGAGCAGCGAAAACGAGCAAACGAAAACTTACGAACTCACTCGCTTTGCTCGTGAGTGACTAGCGAATTCTTTTGATTTGAATACGATTTGTATGATTTCATTATCATGCCCAAGCTAATCAATATGAACAAGAACATACAAATTCACTTTTGGTCGGCACATACAAAAACACGGTATGTAGCACGCACTTGCAAATGTCCGGTCCATCCTTTATTACCCGGACATGAAAACAGTATAAAGATTAAGCAAATTCTCACCAAACATTACCAAAAAAGTAAGTACAGATGACGTATACAATGATGATTCTATTTAATGAGTGCAAGCACAATAAGTGCTAGCACAATGAGCTCAAATCCTATAGAACCGCTACTCTGAACGTATACCCAAATAACATACTAACATTTAGTTGCAAATTGATGTGAAGAGTTAGCATACGATGTAGATATTTAGAGTGTAAGTTTGGTGCAAGTGGATGTTGGATGTAATTATCATGCAATGGTCTGTTCATTCAATGATCTGTTTATTCAATGATCTGTTCATTTAATCATCTGGTTATTTACTCATCTTGACAATTAATCATCTGGAGATCTCTGAGATGCTTTATTGTTAGATCTCACAATTTTCACCATAAACTAAGATCGCGTTCCTGCGGTATGGCGGATCTCATGCAATAGTGCTTGTATACGCAGATGAGTTGATATATAACAGTAAACCTAATTGGCCAACAGCGTTGTGTACTACAAAAATAATTTATCCATCTCTAAAGCAAGATGAATCATCTCAAAAATTAAAGATGTCATATAAAGCAGTGTAGCTATTGCACAAGTAAGAAAACAAGTACGACACATGTACAAGCGTAGTAACATTGCATATGTAATATATTGCACATGTACAAGCTTAGTAACATTGCTCATGTAATAATGCACACGTACAAGCTTAGTAACATTGCACAAGTATGATATCGTACATGTACAAGCCATATATTGCGAGTCTCTCATTTGGAAACTCCGCGGAGATCCGAACACCAGACGATCCATAGCCTAGTTGGGTCATATAGACGTCTCGCCAGAAGTAACCAAACCCCAGTCAAGCGAGTTTGAAAATCGCAAACAAGGCCAAGGAAACATTTGAAAGGCAAGCAATCAAAAGAGATGCATGTCAGCCCTATGAGTGTTGAAGGTAAAAATTTTTCCGATGCCCAACTATAAAAGAAGGGCGATTTCCTCGACAAAAAAATTTGGTTTTTCTTTTTTTGGCAATAATCTTGCCATCAAGTAACTCGAACATGGTTTTAGACGCAGCCCAAGCCACCAGCTTCCTCAAGAACTACGCCCAAAAGGATGGGTTATCTATCAAGCAATTGATTGACTCAACTAACTTTGGTGGGTTGACATACAATGACTTTTTGGTGTTACCTGGTTTGATTGACTTCCCAGCTTCAGCTGTGAGTTTGGAAACCAAGTTGACCAAGAAGATCACCTTGAAGGCTCCATTTGTATCCTCTCCAATGGACACAGTGACCGAAGAGGCTATGGCCATCAATATGGCTCTTCTTGGAGGTATTGGTATCATCCACCACAACTGTACTGCTGATGAACAAGCTGAAATGGTGAAGAAAGTTAAGAAGTATGAAAACGGTTTCATCTCAGACCCTGTTGTGGTGTCCCCAACCATCCTGGTTGGTGAAGTTAAAGACTACAAGCATCGCTTGGGTTTCACCTCCTTCCCTGTTACTGGTATGTAAATTTTTTTTCTTGCTTCCTTAGATGATGAATAACTTTTAATTATTAACTTTCGTTCTACCGAATTACATCAAACGATGTTGAGGAGACTTTATGTTACTGAAGGCAAATGACTTTTGATATCAACAATTATACTAACTGAATATCTAGAAACTGGTAAGATTGGTGGAAAATTAGTTGGTATCATCACCTCTCGTGACGTTCAATTCCATGACAACGCAGACACTCCAGTGTCTGAGGTAATGACCAAGGAGTTGATTGTGGGTAAACAAGGTATTTCACTTGCTGAAGGTAATGACTTGTTGAGATCATCCAAAAAAGGTAAGTTACCTATTGTGGACGCTGACTACAACTTGGTATCAATGATCTCATTGACTGATTTACAAAAGAATCAAACATACCCATACGCATCCAAGTCGTTTGACTCCAAACAATTGTTATGTGGTGCTGCTATCGGTACCATTGAAGCCGACAAGGAACGTTTACAAAAGTTGGTTGAAGCTGGATTGGACGTTGTTGTATTGGACAGTAGTAATGGATCTAGTATTTTCCAATTGAATATGATCAAATGGATTAAAGAAACTTACCCAGATTTACAAGTGATTGCTGGTAACGTTGTTACTAGAGAACAAGCAGCCTTGTTGATTGAAGCTGGAGCCGATGCTTTAAGAATCGGAATGGGATCTGGATCCATTTGTATTACCCAAGAAGTGATGGCATGTGGTAGACCACAAGGTACAGCTGTTTACAACGTCACTGAATTTGCCAACCAATTTGGCGTTCCATGTATTGCCGATGGAGGTATTGGTAACATTGGTCACATCACCAAGGCTTTAGCCCTTGGAGCTTCATGTGTGATGATGGGAGGATTGCTCGCTGGTACTAGCGAAACCCCAGGTGATTACTTTTACTCTGATGGTAAAAGATTGAAAACTTATAGAGGTATGGGATCTATTGATGCCATGCAACAAACTAAAACAAACGCAAACGCCTCAACCTCAAGATACTTTTCTGAAGCTGATAAGGTTTTGGTGGCTCAAGGTGTTTCTGGTTCCGTTGTTGACAAGGGTTCAATTTCAAAGTTTGTTCCATACTTGTACAATGGTTTACAACACTCCTTACAAGATGTCGGTATCAAGTCTTTGGAAGACTTGAGAAGCGGTGTTGATGGTGGAGAGGTTAGATTTGAGTTTAGAACTGCATCCGCCCAATTCGAAGGTGGTGTCCATGGTTTACACTCTTATGAAAAGAGATTACACAATTGAGTGTGTTGTGAATGATTAAATGAATGTGTATTATTGGATTTTATGTGGTGTAGCGAGCGAGCAAACGAACGAACGAGCGAAGCGAGTGAGTGAGTTTGGCCTTACTTTGGGACTCTTAGAACGAGCGAAGCGAGTGACTTAGTACGGCCTGACTTTGGGACTCTTAGAACGAGCGAAGCGAGTGAGTGAGTAAGGCCTGACTTTGGGACTCTTAATTCTCTCAAGGTCCCTCCCTTGGCATACCGTGCGAGTGAGTGCGTGAGTGCAAGTGAGTAGCTCTCTTTTGAAATAGTAATGTCTATAAACTGTGGTTTTAAGTTCATATTCAGGCAGCTGGACTCTTTCAATTAGCACTTGTTTGGAAGCAATTTCAAGGCACACCAAGATCAACACCCTAAAATGTATTTTCTCGTTCTCACACACTCACAAACGAGCGAAGCGAGTGTTTGACTCAAGGATCTCACTACTCACGAACGAGCGAAGCGAGTTTGTTTAACTCAAGGATCTCACTACTCACGAACGAGCGAACTCACAAACTCACAAACGAGCGAAGCGAGTTTGTTGACTCAAGGATCTCGCTACTCACTCACTCACTCACTCACTCACTCACTCGTTGGAAACAGTACGAAAGGAGAACTTGAAATATTGAAAACTGATTTTGTAGCACTACTCAGTCATCGTACAACTCGTAGCACTACTTTTATGATGATGTTTGATATGATAATAATATGATAATAATATGATTTCATAAGTTTAAGCCAAAATGTTATAAAAAATTAACAACCTATGATCAAGATAGGCGCTACTAAATGGGGCGCTACCAAATGAGCATAACCAAATGAGCACAACCAAACGTAAATTCTTTGATTTGAACTTGATTTTATTCGATACTATTTGAACTCAATACAATTTCCACACAATTTCAATACCAACTTCATAACTCGTTACTTTCAATACATTCCCATGTTGACTCAGTAGTACACACAACAATCAAACTCAAACTTCATGGGGATTGTAATTTGCAAACTCTGTTTATTTTGGATTGCTAATTATACTCTCTACACAAGTATTGTTAGGAATATTGCTGCGAAGCAGCTCAGGAGCGAAGCGACCTTTATATTTGGTATATAGCTGCGAAGCGACCTTTATGTTTGGTATATTGCTGCGAAGCAGCTCAGGAGAGAAGCGACTATTAATGTTTGGTATATTGCTGTGAACTATTGTTAGGCATATCGCTGTAAAGATAATTTTAAATCTAAGCAGGTGGACACCTTGAAGGTGTAAAATTTCTTGAAACTCAATATCTTTTTGCTTGTCAAATGATGTCAAAGGAGTGTATAAGGAGAGGTTAATGGAACAAGCGAACGAGCGAAGCTAGTGAGTGAGTGAGTGAGTGCAGTAGTGAGTGCGGTAGTGAGTGCGTGAGTGCGTTCGTTAGTTCGTTAGTTCGTTAGTTAGTTAGTTCGTTCGTTCGTTTGTTACTTCGTTACTTTGGTAGATTCAAACAAACTTGCTTCGCTCGTTTTTAGAAGAGCTACAAGTGTATCTCACGCACGCACTCACTTACTCACTCACTCGCTTCGCTCGTTCGTTCGCTATTATTTTTACTCAGTTGGCTCAGGCCTGGTGGTAAAGCGCCCCATAATCTTTTTCCGAAAAGCAGTGTACATCTGCAACACAATCCTCTGAGTTGATAGTCTGGAGAAGTTCCCCCGTTTAGCACTCTGGTGGATTTCCCCCCTGTGGCACTCTGGTGAATTTTTCTCAAGGTCCCCCCTTTACAGGCCCCCCGGTACAGCACATATCCCCCCCTTTACATTTTATTCATAAAAGAAACCCTTCAATAAATGAATTTGCAATAATAGATTTTGACACAACTATAAAGAAATCATGAGCGAAGCGATTGATTTCGTGCTCTTCTCATATTAGAAACATGAGCGAAGTGATTGATTTCGTATTCTTCTGTTATAGAAGAAACCACTCGCTTCGCTCGTGATTTCGTGCTCTTCTGTCAGACAAAACCACTCGATAACACTTCGCTCGCGATTTCGTGTATGTTCGTCTCCTATATAGAAACCACTCGAGAGACTAAAAGACAAAACACCATACACATTCCTTTAAAGCTCACTCAGTTGCATTACAATGTGCAAATGAGCGATCATAGCAAGTAAGTTTGGGAGGTTATTAGTTTGTGAAATGCGAGGTTGTGAATTGTGAGTTATGGAGCTCTTGAGTTAATCGAGCGAACGAGCCAAGAGATTAATTGAGCAAATTCGTTTGTCACTTTGGAACTGAACCAGCTAAAGGTTTTTGATATGACGGCAATACTCTCCATTCGAAACAAGCCAAAACGAACGAACGAGCGAAGCGAGTGAGTGAAAGACTAAGTGAGGGAGTACGTGCGTGAGGGAGTAAGTGCGTGAGGGAATAAATGCGTGAGTGGGTGTGAGTTCTGGCCATCTGACTGAGCTGTAATCGAGTGAGTCCAATTACGGTATAGTCATTTCATAATACCTTCTAATGAGACCATCTATTCAATTAAAAGAATGTCACTCACACCAATGATTGAGTATAGAGAAAATCAAACTAGAGTATGTTTATTAAAGTGGATAACCATATAAGTAAATGACTATATTAATTACAATTTAGTACCCGCCTTTAAAAGACCCTCAAAGGTTTTGCAAAACTCCACCATAGAGTATGGCTCTTTTGAGTGAGAAGCGAGTATTGGCTTTAAGTATCTTTTCTCAACCATCTGGTAGGCCTTGATAATCTCCTTTAATTTGTGAATCTCAGAGCTGTAGTCCACTGACTCTGGAGTTCTCCAATAAGAATCGAACTCGGGAGCGTCTGGCCTGCTCTCTCTATAGGTGTACAGATGGTTCTGATTATCCAAAATGTCACTCTGAGTAGTGTCATTCTGAGTAGTGTCATTCTGAGTAGTGTCATTCTGAGTAGTGTCATTCTGAGTAGTGTCATTCTGAGTAGTTTCGATGTCATTCCTGGTTAAATCTCCAAAAAAGTCGTCAATCAGCTCCAGGTCGTACGGGTTGTCCAATTCTTCCTCCTGGGGTTGGGTCTCGTTTTGCAGCCGTATACAGAAAACGGGAAGGTTAACGTCAAACAACCCATTTGGCTGGCATATGAGCACTTTTGTGGAGTCCAATGACTTTTGCAGTGATTGTTCTTTCGTGAATCTGACTGTGGGCTTTGGAATGTTTTGTGGGGATGTCATGAATATTTGGATTGTATTTGTGTAGAAGCGAAGAAACGAGCAAAGAAACAAGAAACGAGCGAAGCGAGTTTCTGAGTATGTAAGCGCGAGCTTCTGAGTATGTGCGAGCTTCTGAGTATGTAACCAAAGAGAAATTGTCAATTGGTGACGGTGTTTACGAGAAGCTTTTAGTGATTATTCTTATATGGCCGTTACTTGGTTGAGTATGTATATTTTTGATAGTGTGATTATGTGGTGTGATTAAGTGATTTTATGTGAGGTGTGTGTTGTTATTATACAGTGTAACTATATGAGATTATCAAATGTGTTTGTATGTGCTCATGTGTTTTAAATGTGAATAATTTGTGGTTAATACTGTGTAGTTCATAATGCTTGCTCACTTTACTCCTTTACTCGCTTTGCTCACTTTACTCACTTTGCTCGCTTTGCTCGCACTTCTCGCACTTCTCGCTTCGCTCGCTTTGCTCGCACTTCTCGCTTCGCTCGCTTTACTCACTTTGGTCGCTTCGCTCGCACTTCTCGCTTCGCTCGCAATTCTCGCACTTAATGAATCAATCAGCAGACACCAATCTCGATCAAGACTTGAAAAACTCAAGACTGGCCAAATACAACCATCACCAAGATGAACTAAAGTCATATCTTAAAGAAATTCTACCTGAAACTTGTCAAAAATACCCTTGGGATCATGATTTGATGCTGATTTTACATGATGGGTCCCTTCTTTGTCTTCTTGGTAAAAAGGTGCAACCAAGTGGACCATGCAAAAAGTATAAGAATTCTAAAATGCCATTCATTCAAATGGAGAATATACTATTCTTTTTGGAAACATGCAAAAGCTTAGGAATCAAGCATGATGAAATTTTCCAAACTATTGACTTGTATGAGCTGGCTGATCCTTATCAAGTTGTGGTTACCTTGATGTCTTTTAGTCGATTGGCCAATCGCTTGAGTCCGGAGGATTTCCCTCGTGTCATTGGTCCGGTTGTGGTGAAGCAGAGGCCTCATATCCCGGTCAAGCCATTCAATTTGAGGGCGTAACTGGCGTCACATTAGTGTTTGCTGGGGTGTGACCGAATAGTACAAGTTTGAGTGTGAGTTTGTTTGATATCAAAAGAGGAATCGTTGATACCTAATAAACTCGAAAGCCCATTTGGGTGTGTTGCCTGTACACGTGTTAAGCGTACTGACCGAAATGCATGATTTTATAGAATAGAGCTTGTCTCGGATCATCTGTAGGCCAAAGACGATTTTTATCTTTACAGCGGTGTTCATTATCAAATGAAATGTACAGAAATGAGAAGATGTGACAGTCAAATCGCATATCACAAAGGAAATGGTTATTACTACAATGGAATATGCTTGAATAAAGCTGAAAGAGTGAGGTGATGTATTTTCAAAATTCTGCGAGAATGAGTATGAGTATGAGTATGAGTGAGTATGAGTGAGTATGAGTGAGTATGGGTGAGTATGAGTATGAGTATGAGTATGAGTATGAGTTTGAGTTTGAGTTTGAGTATGAGTATGAGTATGAGTATGAGTATGAGTATGAGTATGAGTATGAGTATGAATATGAGTATAACATGCTTTGATTATTTGAACACTTGGTTATGATAATAACTAAATGATTTGCTGATATTGGCAAACTTTTGAATTTCAAATCACAAGAGTTGAAATTTAACTTCAAAGAGAATTAGCTACTCACTCTGCTAGTTTGTCGTTTTAGACTCCCCAATCTCTCTGTTTGTCGTTTCGAATTCGCTACTCACGCACTCACTCACACACTAACGCACGGGTTAGAAAAAAGAATGAACAAAGAGGTCAGGAAATGTGGTGGCCTATTATATCCCGGATCTCTGGTATTCTCTCTTTAGAATACTCAATGTCTCATTTTATTCTTTAACTTATACTTATATAATCCATGCCCACTAATATTGTTATTCCCATTTTAGTCTAAACTAAGCTAAGCTTCTCATGGGGACTACGAATATATTATATAGTCGGTGTTCCCCAACTTCAAATACAGGAGCTTCCTCAAATATTCAAGCAGTCGCAATATACTCCTTTCAATACTAATTGCTTGGAGTTTCCCATTCAGTATGGCTAAACTCCTTCTAATAGCAACCCCAGTGCTATTACTAAAGGAGGTTCCTAAACGGTCACCTTACCTCGCATCACAAGACACAACTACACTATTCGTAAGTCGTGAACTCGACTGGACCTCGACTAACGAGCCAGAAGTACCTTCGAGAACATAGCTCAACCGGACCTTGTCCAGGAGTACCTTCGAGAACATAACTCAATCGGACCTTGTCCAGGAGTACCTTAGTACACCAAGTACTTATCAATTCCATGAGTTCCCTCTCGGTACTGATTCCATACGGAATCAGCAATCCAACCACTTCCCACACTTAGGAGCCTTATATCCTGCATCCAATGAACGCGCCCGCCAGTTACCAACACATCTTCAGATGCGGTGGCTCAATGGTAGAGTTTTCGATTCCAAATCGAACGGTTGCAGGTTCGATTCCTGTCCGTGTCATTTTTGTTAACCCCATAGTTGGTCATGGCTCGTCATATTCACCTGTTCCTTGTACAACCGTTTGGTATGCAAAGAGCGAGTAGGAAATTCTCAACTTGCATCTTCACGTATGTACGTGATATCTTAGCAACACCAATGGTGATGTGAGGTTTTTGTAGATTTGTGATTTGCAGCCATATGGTTCATTGGTTGCACCATATATATTAGCTTAAAGTGGTTGGCTTGTCCATGACAACTTACAACTTGTTCATTATAATTATAGACTAAACTTTTGTATCAAAATCTTTACCAAATCGTTGAGACGGCAGACTGACATTATTCGCACTTTACTATTGGTTAATCAACAGAATTCTGTAGATCTTACTGATGGATTAATTGGTGAAAAAGGTTAATACTGTGTGTCAATACTGTGTGTCAATACTATTGTCAATACCATTATCGGTCAGTCCTTTTCACGGTCAGTCCTTTTCACGGTCAGTCATTGTCATACATTTTCTTCTATCCCCAATACACATGAAACTTCACCAATAAACCTAAATACTTGACCAACCTAAATCAAATCTATAATACAACTCTCTCACGTTAATAGTTTGTTCGGTTCATGGTTTGTTCTGTTCATCGCTCGTTCGTTCATCGCTCGTTCTGTTCATCGTTCATTCCCTCAATTCTCGCTCATCGCATTACCTAATCCAATAGACATCTCAAAATTTTGAAAAGAGAATTCAGAAGGAAGATGTCAGACGAAATCATTTGGCAAGTTGTGAATCAACAATTCTGTGCATTCAAGATAAAAACCGATAAGGAACAGAACTTCTGTAGAAATGAATACAATGTTAGTGGGTTATGTTCAAGACAATCATGTCCTCTTGCTAATGCAAGGTATGCAACCGTTAAGAATATTGAAGGTAAGCTTTATTTATACATGAAAACAGCAGAAAGAGCTCATACACCACTGAAGATGTGGGAAAGAATCAAATTACTGAAAAACTATGAAAAGGCATTAGAACAAATTGATGAAAACTTAGAATATTGGCAAAAATTCTTGATACATAAATGTAAGCAAAGGTTAACTCGTTTGGTACAAGTTGCAATAAACGAGCGCAGATTAGCTATGCAAGATGAAGAAAGACATTATGTTGGAGTTAAACCTAAAGTTAAAAAGAGGGAAACAACTAGAGAAAGAAAGGCTTTAGTGGCTGCTAAAATCGAAAAAGCTATTCAAAAAGAGTTATTGGATAGATTAAAGAGTGGTGCTTATGGTGATCAACCATTAAATGTTGATGAATCTATTTGGAAAAAAGTCTTGGGTAAAGTTGATCAACAAGAGCAAGAAGAGGAATTTGATGAAGATGATGATGTTGAATTGGAAAGTGGTGATGAAGATGATGTTGGTCAAGTTGAGTATGTGGAAGATGATGGTGAGGAAGATGAAATGATTGATTTGGAAGATTTGGAAAAATGGTTTGATGCTAGTGATGTTAGTGATGATGATGATGATGATGAGGAGGATGAGGATGATGAAGATAAGAAGAAGGATGATAAGCGTAAAAAGAGACCTAGGGTTGAAATTGAATACGAAGAGGAGCCAATTTTGAATATCGCCCAGACATAATAAAGGATGTACATTAACGCCAGGCCACCACTCAATGATTTTGTATAGGATGTTTGCATGACGTGGTTGAATATAGATATGAATACAATGTGTAGGTGTTTATAGTGACACAAGGTGAATGTTTCACAAACTGCTGCGAAGCAGCATTGGAGCGAAGCGATTTAAAGAGGTGTACAAACTGCTGCTTCGCAGCATTGGAGCGAAGCGACTAAATAAGGTGTATATAT
>JAKUAJ010000079.1:31779-86415 GCA_030562865.1 Kodamaea lidongshanica (nom. inval.)
AAGCGACTAAATAAGGTGTATATATTGCTGCGAAGCAGCATTGGAGCGAAGCGATTTAATGAGGTGCACAAACTGCTGCGAAGCAGCATTGGAGCGAAGCGACTAAATAAGGTGTATATATTGCTGCGAAGCAGCATTGGAGCGAAGCGATTTAATGAGGTGCACAAACTGCTGCGAAGCAGCATTGGAGCGAAGCGACCAAATAAGGTGTATATATTGCTGCGAAGCAGCATTGGAGCGAAGCGATTTAATGAAGTGCACAAACTGCTGCGAAGCAGCATTGGAGCGAAGCGATTTAATGTGGTGTACAAACTGCTGCTTCGCAGCATAAGAGCGAAGCGATTTAATGAGGTGCACAAACTGCTGCGAAGCAGCATTGGAGCGAAGCGACTAAATAAGTTGTAAACTCTGCTGCGAATGTGAAGGAGCGAAGTAACAGGTCTATAAACTTCTGCGAAGCGACTAAATAAGGTGTATATATTGCTGCGAAGAGACTTGACAATGCGTATAAACACTAAAAACAGGATACCCGTACTGGGGTCTGTATGGTAATTGTGCAAACAATGTAGTTTGAATTTACCGAATTTGCTACTCACACACGAACTCACGAATTCACGAACTCACGAATTCACGAACTCACTCGCTTCGCTCGTTCGTTCGCTCGTTCGTTCGTTCGTTCGTTCGTTCGTTCGTTCTATGTTGATTTAGGTTCTTTTCAGCCATTTCGCGAGCATATACGTGGTGAATTTTCACTGCTTTTCAGTAAATATTAATGATTATTTCATCTATTTCATCATAAAATTCATAGTGGATCTTTAAATTATTTGATGTTAATCTTTTCAGTCACTTTCAAGTGATTCTAAGGTTATTTTAGCTTAATTTTCAGTGATTATTTTGGTGATACTAAGTGCATAATTTGATAGTTTTTGATGAGATAATTGGTTTACAGTTGAACTAGGAAACCTCATCAAAGATTCTTCTAAAGCAGAGAAATTGGATGAAAGTAAAAGTCTGGTAAAGTGTATATGTAAAACCCGTACCGCAATATTCTCTTTTGCAAACAAGATAGGTGAGTAGCATGTGGTTATAAATAGGAATCAACTTCACCATATGGCTAACGAGTTGAATAGTGAGATTGGTCAAGAGCAAACTGTCATGAGCAAACTGTGAAGAGCAAACTGTCACTATCAAACTGTCACTCTCACTCTCATTCTCTCAATCTCGCACTATTAAACTATCACTCTCAAACTATCACTATCAAGCTATCACTCTTAAACTATCACTATCAAGCTATCACTCTTAAACTGTCACTATCAAGCTATCACTCTTAAACTGTCACTATTAAACTATCACTCTCAAACTCCCAAACTCTCAAACTATCACTCTCAACTCTCAAACTCTCAAACTCGCTTCGCTCGTTTGTTCGTTTGTTCTAGCATAAGAGCGAAGCGATGAAATAAGGTGTACAAACTGCTGCGAAGTAGCATAGGAGCGAAGCGACTTGGCAACGTGTACAAACTGCTGCGAAGCAGCATTGGAGCGAAGCGACTAAATAAGGTGTATAGATTGCTGCGAACCAGCATAAGAGCGAAGCGACTAAATAAGGTGTATACTCTGCTGCGAATGTGAAGGAGCGAAGCAACAGGTCTATAAACTTCTGCGAAGCAACTTGACAAGCTATATAAACTACTGCTAAACGTATAAACTTTTGCAAAGAATTTAGCTTTTGATTAAAACAAGAGAGGTTTGCATTATTACGGTACCAGTCTTTGGAGGTTTGTCCCATTTCGAATGTTGGAAATGATATGCCTGGCACTCAGGCTCTAGAGAAGACTTTGTTAAAATGTAACTTGAAAGTATAAAGAATCAAAGAGAGAGGAAACGAACAAACGAGCGAAGCGAGTGAGTTCGTAAGTGGGTATGAACCTTATCTTTATAGTGGTGTTTGCGAGCTCGTTTGTTCGTTTGTTTGTGAGTATGAACCTAATCTTTATAGCGGTGTTTATAGAATTGGCTCTTGGTGTAATTGGTTTATCAAATCGTAATTTTAATAAATTTGGTGAAGATTAAAAAATTCTGCTCATTATGGTCAATTCAGTTGATTCGCTTATTATTACGGTACGGGTCTTTAGAGGTTACATTATTTGAACGAGATGGAGTATTTGAAGATTTGAGTAAAAATGAGCAAATACTTGAGGTGCCTAGACAATCATAGAAATCACAGAAATAGTCAATTCATAATCATACTCAAATCCTATGAGTTTGCTGCTCACTCACTCACTCGTGAGCAGCGAATTTATAGCGTTTTTTTTGGTTTCAAATATAATTTATACCATTTTAATCACTTCTATCAGTCTACACTGCGTTATGTTTGGCAGTGATTAACTTAATGTCTGTTACAAGCTTTAGAACGTAAGTGATGTTTATTAGCAGAATTAGGCCTAAGTTAATATGGCTGGTTTCTAACTAGTAAAGTTGTTTCAAAGAGGTTATTATTCCTGTGTAAATTTTTATTCTGCCACATCTTGTGTGTGTGGATAGTTAGTCTATCAACCTGAACGAGCGAAGCGAGTGAGTGAGTGAGTGAATGAGTGAGTGAATGAGTGAATGAGTGAGTAAATTGAGTTCGTTCGTTCGTTCGTTCGCTCGTTCGTTCGTTCGCTCGTTCGCTCGTTCGCTCGTTCGTTCGTTCGCTCGTTCGCTCGTTCGCTCGTTCGTTCGTTCGTTCGTTCGTTCGTTCGTTCGTTCGTTCGTTCGTTCGTAGCACTTTTGAGTAGCGAATTCCTATGATCCAAATATGATTCCATGAATTATCCCATTTGTATCTCTGAAGATGATGATACTATTTCTATCACTTCGAGACTATTCATAACTCCAATTCAAATACAATCGCACTCAACTACTCATAACGAGCGAACGAGCGAACGAGCGAAGTGAGTGAGTAAGTGCGAACTTTTGAGTGAGTTTGTGAGTGAGTTAGTTTGTGAGTGAGTGAGTGAGTGAGTGTGTGTGTGAGTACGAACATTTGAGTGAGATCGTGAGTACCAACATTTGAGATCGTGAGTACCAGCTTTTGATTTCGTGAGTGCACAAGCTGAATTGTTATGTTTGGCAGAGATTAAATTGTACAAGCTTTAGAGCTTAACTAATGTTTATTGGTTGAGTTAGACCTCTATGGTTTGCAACCCAGTTGTCTCAAAGTGGCATTTGGTGTAGCTCGTCTAATAAACTTTCGTCTAATAACCTTAAACCTAGTTGTCGTGGTCCGAGTCTTCCTGCACGTATGTGTAGTTTCGACCCTTTAGCGAATTAGGCTCAACCTAATGAGTTACCTTATTTAGTAAATTTAGTATCATCTGGGTACCAATGACAATTTACATAGTTATTGACTTTGGAGTATTTGTAGTGTCGGTGGTGTAGATTTGCACACAGGAATACTTCATGAATACTAAAAACGAAAACTCTGCAATCACCACACCACTATATCTGTCGATTCTAGTGTAAAACTATAAACGCATCCTCTGGAGGTGCGTGCCACTTGTATAAATCTTCACTTTTCTCGATCGTGAGATTGACTGACTGAGTAGCGAATTCTTTTGATAAGATATGGATAACTTTTATGATTTAATATATATGATAACCTCTATGATTATGTATGATCACTCACTCAAATGTTCGCACTCACTCACTCATTCGTAGTGCTGGGTGCCTTATCAATACTAATTATTATTCCGCGAATTATATAACACCGATGGAGCCATATGTGGGATATGCATAAAATAGGTCCGTGAGGTTGACAAAACTTGTATCTACACATGAATATCAAAATCACATAGTCATGACCATCACTGATCACTGACCATCACTGATCACTGACCATCACTGTCCATCACTAACCATCACTAACCATCAACTTGTTACAATTACCCCCATTCATCCTTCTCTTCACGTATCTTTTATTTCATTCAATATAACACAAAGTATCTACAGATCTTACTAAAAATAGTTGATAAATACATTACTGCGCACTCTTCTATCAATAGATCAAGGCTTGAAATGAGTTGAAAAGCCATCTCACAAAGGGACTTACAAGTTGATCATGCATCAACACAATTCTTTAATCATTCATGCACAGCTCAGCCTTAACGTTACACCATTTTTTTGTAACTGAGATTGCCGATCCCTGTGCAAAAACTTTTAAGCAGATCATTGGAGGATATAAAACCAAGAATCCCCCTCCAACCAACCCCTCTTCCAAATCCTTTTACACCTCACCCCAACCCCTACCACCCATTACCAAACCATCAAAATAAAAGGCCAGATATTTAAATGAGTACACCCATAAGTTCTCTAGTGCCTGCGGCAGCTACTTTAACTCATATAAACCCAACACGTGATATGCAGTTAGTTGCAAGTCTTACCAAAGCAGTTAATCAAATATCTACAGAGACCAATATAGTGAGTCTTCGTTCATTATCAAGAGTTATAAGAGGTGCACAAGCATCACTTACAGTTATTCATGCTGAAAATGTTCTTGCAACTGCGACTGCGACTGCTCAAGTAGATCAAGCACGTCAAGCCATCTTTGAAGCTACACTTAATTTACATGCTTTAGAAGTGGAAAAGAATCTTTATAATATGAACTTACTGTATGTTGCCAATATTGCATTTTGCGGTATCTTTGCAATAATTTTCTTTTACAATCTATTCATGTGTATTAAGTCACGATTCCATTGGTATAACTTTACATTTGTATTTGGGTTTGGATTAGAATTTATTGGATTTTTAGGTAGATGTTTTGCCGTTAAGAACACTGCCAATCTTACTGTTTTTAAAGTTCAATTCATTAGTATTACTATTGCTCCAGCTTTCGTAATGGGAGGTATTTATTATTTATTTGGTCAATTAGTTGCAATTCATGGAAGAGAATATAGTCGAGCAAAGCCAAAATTTTATTCATATTTTTTCGTTGTTTGTGATATGCTAGCTTTATTCATTCAATGTGCTGGTGGTGCATTATCTATTAAAGCTGAAACTGAACGTTCTGACCCTACTTTGGCAAAATATGTTATGATTGGAGGTATTGGTTTTCAAGTGTTTTCAATGGTTTTATTCTTAATCTTTTGGTTTGATTTCCTTCGTAGAATTTATTTCAAACATTATCATGATATTAGAAAATCTATTAGAAGATCTCCAATAAGTTTCATGAGATTATTATTTAACACAAGTGGGGTACAATATCATAAATATGAATTGGAAAGGTTTTATGATGTCAACTATAGAAATGTTCGTGCTAAACGTTTCTTTCCTTATTACCCATTAGTAATCACTATTGCAATCACTTTAATCATCATTAGATGTGCTTACAGAGTTGTTGAACTTTTACAAGGTATTAGTGGGTTCTTGATCCTGCATGAAATCTTCTTGATGTTTTTGGATGCTTTAATGATTGCATTAGTTGGGCTTATATTTTTACCTTTCCATCCTTATTTTGTTATTGGAGGTGAAAATGGGATGAATTCAGCTGCTATCAAGGGTAAGTATAACGTTTTAGTGGAAAAGTAATTTACTTGCTCAAACAATAAAGGATGGCGAATAGTACTGCGAAGCAGTACTATGAGTGTTCAATCATTAACCTTTTTCCTTTTGTTTAATCCCTTTTCTTTCTCCTTTAGTTTTGTTTAAATATATGTGGGTAGTATTGCCTTTTATGTTGTGTAGGTGAGTAGGAGATGACAAAGAAGACGATTAGATAAGAAAGTATAGATTAACAAAGAAATATATGTGGGTGTACACCCCTAGTGTACTACATAATCTGAGGTCTGTCACTCATTTAGTTAAAAAAGCGAACGAGCGAACGAACGAGCGAACGAACGGTGAGTGCGAGTGCATGCGAGTGTGAGTGAGTGAGTACGAGAGTGCGAGAATCTGAGTGAGTGCGAGAGTCTGAGTGAGTGCGAGTCTGAGTGAGTGCATATTCTGAGTGAGTGCATATTCGTGCGAGTTGGTGAGTGCATATTCTGAGTGAATACCCACCTTCACAGTCATACTCCAGATATATAGTTTTCAAACTAACATACAAAAGTGCCTAATTCGGATATCTTGGCCCTTCTTTTTCGCAGTGCTGTGATTTGAATCCAAATGTTCATCAGTAATAGTAGCTACGCTTAAACAACTTGTACTAGCTACAATCAACAGCTACAATCAACTACTACAATCACTTACTACAATCACCAACTACCATCACTATCTACACCCACTAGCTATTCACTAACATTCCATTTAAAAAATCCTTTAAATACCTCAATCCTTATACTTTAAAACTAAGCCTATACTGTTTAATCACTCGCTTCGCCTTTCATATCAAAATACTTGCGGATCTTCTGTCACTACACCAAATCAATCATTGATTGGTGCATTCCGAAACAACTCACACATATAAGTTGCAAAGACAAAGTGCGGTATGACAGTAAAAGTTCCATACTCACTAACACTCACTTAGATTCTCGCACTCACTTAGATTCTCGCACTCAGGCACTCTGGCACTCACTCACTCGCTTCGAACGAACGAACGAACGAACGAACGAACGAGCGAACGAGCGAACGAGCGAACGAGCGAACGAACGACCGAGCGAAAGAACGACCGAGCGAACGAACGAAGTCACCAACTCCCAAACTCCCCCACTCACCAACTCACCAACTCACCAACTCACCAACTCACCAACTCACCAACTCACCAACTCACCAACTCACCAACTCACACATGTGCTAATCTGATATAGTCACCCTGTTACACAATCACTCGAGTAGTTCTCCTGGACTTGAAACGTTATAATTTGTGTGTACATACGATTTGCACCCAAAATTATCACTACAAGAGCCATTAAAGGTTTCTCACAATGGAACAAACGAGCGAGTGAAAATTGGGTTCAGCTAGAGATAATACACCTAAAAAGTACTAGTACATTGAATGCAGTAGAATCAAGAAGAATCGAGTACAGCTGAACCTTTAAAAGACCTATTCTGAGGTTCTCTGAGAATGGTTAATGAATACGAAAAAACTAGTGTCTGCAAATGAGCGAACGAACGAACGAACGAACGAGCGAGCGAAGCGAGTGAGTGAGTGAGTGTGTGTGTGCGTGAGTGAGTGAGTGAGTGCGTGAGTGAATGAGTTCGTGAGTTCCTCGAGTGCGTGAATGAAGCTCCTCGAGTGCGTGAGTCAGTGAGTGCGTGCGTTCGTTCGTTCGTGAGTTCCTCGAGTGCATGAGGCTGCGTGAGTATGTCCTTCTATGTAGGACAATTCATACGAATTGTTCCTAAAGATTGGTGCCTTTATGGCTGAACTTGACAAAGTGGGATTGGATATCACTGATTGCTTTCAAACAAAGATTCCAACTGTTTGAAAGATGTTGAGGTTTTTACTTTTATGAATTATCTTGCTTATTTGAATTCTGAATTAATGAGTTAGTGAGTATTGAATTCTGAGTGAGAGAGTGAAAATGTGCAGCGAGTTTGTTTCTCTAGTTTGTTTGAATCTATGTAATTCCCTACTCACCATCGAACTCACTCACACGCACTTATTCACTCACTCACTCACTCACTCACTCACGAACGAACGAACTCACTCACTCACTCACTCACTCCCTCACTCACTCACGAACTCACGAACTCACTCACTCACTCACTCACTCCCTCACTCACTCCCTCACTCACTCACTCACTCCCTCACTCCCTCACTCACTCACTCACTCACTCACTCACTCACTCACTCACTCACTCACTCACTCACTCACTCACTCATTCAATCACTCACTCACACTCATATCATTTCACATTTTCGCAACCACGAAAAGCATGACAGGTTCGATGTCATTCCAAAGATCAAGATTGTTTTGCTATTTTATACACCACAACCAATAGACTGGTTGATTCTATAAAGCAATAAAAGCTACTTTAGATGATAAACTTTATTCAGCATTATCCAATTTTAGATTCCTATCCATATCAATCAATCGTAAATCATCATGCCTTTTGCTTGTGGTACCCACTACACTACTCACTCGAAGAATCGTACTACAACTTTATTCTTCCAGCTCGTTGGTTAGTGAGACCTGGCAAGAATAGGTGATATTGACGTTGATATTGAGGTGATTAGAAATCGTAAAAATAAAACAATCATGGACATCGTATTGAAACCATAGATGTTATACTCATCCAAAGAATTGAATTCAGAATAAAGAGTATAGATTAGGACTCATAATCACTCAAAGACTTCGCACTCACTCAAAGACCGCACTCACTCAAAGACCGCACTCACTCAAAAGTTTGCACTCACTCAAAAGTTCGCACTCACTCAAAGACTTTGCTACTCACTCAAAAGTTCGCACTCACTCACTCGCTTCGCTCGTTCGCTCGTTCGCTCGTTATGGTGCATTCCCAAACGCACATTGCTCTCGAAAACCATTCTCTACTCTTTCCTCAATTATCACACTTGAACTGTCAGTTCTTTGCAATACCATAAACCTACATTTTTATTACTGCAAATTGTTATGGCAAAGCCAACATGAAGGCAAAAACCAATGCAAGAAAGTTGATTAAAAAGAGTAGCAGTTTCATCTTGAAACACAAAACGTTAGTTCCACAGGAACCTGAGATTTCATTCCTTTTGATAACTTGGTACCGCAATATATGATTTAGCAGCACATTTAACCTCAAATATTTCAACTCAAACACATGTATGCTGATTCTATAAGACCATAAAGGGGCTGTAAAGGTTGGACTCGAACGGAGAAGAGTATAAAGTGATACTTAACTTGAATGTATTAAACGAGAAGTGCAAAGCTGAAACTCATAATGGAACTAACATAAGAATTTGCTCGATTGTTAAGCTACAACAATTTGCTACTCAGTCAGTCAGTCACTTCTCACTTCTCACTTCTCACTTCTCACTCAAAAGTTCGCTACTCACACACTCCGAGCGTTTATGGTAAAGTTTATTTGAGTATACGAATAGTACTGCCACGAATGGTACTGCGAAGCAGTACTATGAGTGTATTTTTAGACTGCAAAGTAGTAGTGTGGGTATATGTGTAGACTGCGAAGCAGAACTAAGAGTATATGTGTAGATTGAGAAGCAGAACTATGAGTTAAAAAAAATCCACCAGAGTTCCAAAGGGAGGGACCTTTAGAAATCAAGAGTTCCAAAGGGGGACCTTGGGAAAAATTCACCAGAGTGCCATCACTTCCAAACGGTTTTTTCATGGTCTTTGGAGCTAATTTGTGAGTTGATTTGAATGAATATAATCTAAATACAATCAACTATTCCATCTGAATATGATTCTATAAATTAACCTCATAATTCGCTCTGGGGATTCTTTTGTTGTGTGGATCTCTTGATAGTGAACAAATACTCTAGAAAGAATGAGCGAACGAACGAAGTTCGTGAGTGAGTGAATGAGTGAGTGCTTGAGTGAGTGCGGATTCTTGTGATACGTTAATATGTTGAATATGTTGAATATATTTTGCTATATCCATCTCAAACCTTTATACAGTTGTTGCAACTCGTAACTCGCTTGGGGCTGGTTCCAGTTTCGCCGTTTCTAAGTATGCTCAAAAGTTATATTACCCACTCACATTACTCACTCAAATTACTCACTCACATTACTCACTCACATCACTCACTCACTCGCTTCGCTCGCTCGTCGTTCGCTCGTTCGCACTAATATGAAAGCAAGTTGAGCAAAGATTGACACATGCAGTATACTCCGAAATCAAACATTGCAGTGATATGGATGAGATTTGAGGTGAGATTATCTAGAACGTTTTTGAGTCAATAAATTATTATTCAGTAGGTTTTATGTCAGTTAATTATTGTCCAGCAGATTCACTAGCACCGCCCTATTGGTGACCCTGAAGAGCTCATCAAAACATGCACCACAAAATATAGAAACCTGAGTAGGCCTTGATTAGCCGAATCACATACGACTCCGATATTGATATTTGCCCGTAAAATGGTATGATACACCTCGCTTGATTTGTATTTCGAACTAGTTTCTATATAAAGTCTCTGTTATCCATGATCTTGATCTATGTTCATGGGGTGATACTCGTTAAAAGTATTCGTATACTCGTTTGCTGTATCAACCATACACATAGAGATCCCAAACAAGTGATAAAAGGGTAAGGACATTTCGTTTTATGAGTTGAATATAAATCGACGATTTCAATAACATATACTATTTTAATATACATCTTTGCTTTCATACTACTTAACAAGTTCTCTATCACTTGTACCATCCTTAGCTGACGAGCTCTTTCCATTGAATACAACTACAAGACATTACTCCGTTGCTTGAATTCAGAGAAATGAGAATAAAAATCGCATATTTAGTCTCATATTTAGTCTCATGCACATATGTGGTCTCATTCACCAATCACCATTTAATAATCTCTGGCGCCACCACATTATTGGTGCAAATGTATAATGTCATAAACTTTATTTGGTAATGTATATTATTAATTGAAATAACCTTTACACCAACATACACTCTTATTGAGGTTTCCAAGCTTGATGAATTTGGTTACTAAAAATGGCATTCGGATGGGAATGACAAATAACTACACTTTTGCGTTTGCTTGTTATGCTTAAACTAACCTAAAGTAATAGGCACGATATCCGTGAGACCTAGGTCCTAGCACTATAGCATACCAACATGAATAAGTACGCAAAAAATCTGACAGCATGGTACAAATACAAAAAGTGAAAGCTGGTACAGAGTATAATCAGCTGGTACACAAAAAACAGACGATTCAAAACAAGAGTATATAAAACCAACCGTTAAACTCTAAAAGTAATCACTCTTGTGTAATCCTGTATTTATTAATTTCTATTGATTATAAAAGACCCGTACCGCAATAATAGAACTCACTCACTCACTCACTCACTCACTCGCTGCGCTCGTTCGTTCGTTCGTTCGTTTGTTCGTTCGTTTGTTCGCATTTGCACCCATGTCACAACTCCCATTTCACACAATAGACGCCAGTTTCAACGTTACCGAACTCCTAAGGGATGGATTCACCAAAACAAAGTATCCTGGGGATGGATTTATAGACTTCTTTAGTCTTAAAATGTGTTCTTCAAATGCCAAACTAACAGCCAAATACTTTCAAGTAGTTTTTGGATTCACTGAAATTGCCTACAAAGGATTGGAAACCAACTCCCGCTCACTTGCATCTCATGTGGTGCGTAATGGCAATGTAACTATTGAAATTGTCAATACTATTCAAAATGGAGCAAACATCAAAACATCCAATCAAACAGAGTCATTATTAAGAGAGCGGATTCCGGAAGCTATGGAGGATTTGATTTCCAGTATCGATAAACGATTTATAATCAAGTCCAAAAAGGTTCAAGATACCCTTGAAGAATACATCACCAGTGTTTTGAATGCAACCGAAGACATCAATAATGACCTTAAGCAATGTTCCAGAATAGATAGATATTTGCGTAACCATGGTGAAGGTATCATGGATATATCATTCAAAGTGGAAGACACAGTGAGTGCCTTTGAAAAAGCTATTTTGGCTGGTGCGAAAGCCATTTTAGAACCAACAGTGTACCAAGATCAGAATGGAAGTGTAAAGATGGCTATTATAGGGGTTCCCAAAACTGATATAGAACATACCTTTGTTCAAATTATCGATTATACTGGATGTTACTTGCCAAACTATAAAGGTGTAAGTTACGATTCTTTACAATCCTCATTTATATCAATTGATCATTGTGTGGAGAATTATACATTTAATCAAATGACCCATATGGCCAAGTTTTATGCCCGAGCCTTTGGATTCCACAAGTTTTGGTCTGTTGACGATATCCTGACTGAGAATTCCGCACTCAAGTCTATTGTCATGGCACTGAGTAATGGGAAGGTTAAGCTTCCAATCAATGAACCAACTGAAGGTAAGATGAAATCTCAAATTGAAGAGTTTTATGACTTTCATGGAGGTCCAGGTATTCAACATGTTGCTTTAAAAACAAATGATATCATCAAAACAGTCACTATTTTAAAGGCAAAAGGGGTTGAATTTAATCATACTTCACCTAAATTTTATGAACATTTACATCAACGTATCAAAGCAGATGGAGTGGAATTTAAAGAGGATTTCCAAAAATTACGTGAATTGGGAATTTTGATTGATTATGAAAAATGTAACAAACTGAAGAGATGTAATTATATATTACAAATCTTTACAAAGCCTTTACTGGATCGTCCAACCTTATTTATTGAGATTATTCAAAGAAGGCATCACAATGGCTTTGGAAAGGGTACATTTAAGGGTCTATTTGAAAGCATAGAAGAGGAACAAAAGATTAGGGGGAATTTAACCAAACGAACTTAGGTATTTGAATTACAAGAACAAAATAAGAAATTAGGTTAAATTAATAAGAAATTGTAGAATACTCGAACCGGATATCCACGGTTGACGTAATAGTGACGTAGGTGTGACGTAGAGGTGACGATATGGTTATAGAGCTATTTTCTTCGCACCCAAAAAGTGATGCTTGTTTGAATGGAGATTTGAAAGGCAATGATATACAGTAATGGTCAATGATATACAGTAATGGTCAATGATGGTGTATGAAAGTTATGATGGTGTATGAAAATTATGATGGTGTATGCAATGAAAATTATGATGGTGTATGTAATGTATGATATAGTGTATGATAATGTATGATATAATGATATAATGTATGTTATAATACATGTTATAATACATGCTCTATTTAATAATATATGTTATAATATATGTTTGTAATAATATGTTATAATGTTAATGATAAAATCTAATGATAATCTGTGTATAATAATGCTAATAAATGCGTACCAAGTAAAATTCATACCACTGTATAGGAATGCTAATAAATGCGTCCATATGTTGATAAAAAACAAACTTTATCAACCCACACACAGCAACGGGCTTACTTGAGCATTTCCGAAACAAATGCAAAAATAATGAAAGATACGAGGTTCGAACTCGTGCCTCCGAAGAGACCAGGACCTTACCCTGGCGCCTTAGACCACTCGGCCAACCTTCCAATTGATAGTGAATGATGGATTGCCATAAACTTGACAGCCAGCAATGGCCTTTATTAACCTCATGCTGCAATACCATCTCGTAATCGATTATTGCTTTCCAAGCCCAGTTTGAATCACTACATTCACTGACACACGCACCCGCTCACACAATCACTCACTCACGCACTCATACACGCACTCAGTCACTCAAATGTTCCCACTCAAATGTTCCCACTCAAATGTTTCCACTCAAATGTTCTCACTCAAATGTTCCCACTCACTCGCTTCGCTCGTTCATGATTACAGATTTTGTTTATTAACAGTATCTAAATAAATAATCTCGGCTCCCACTGTGGAACCGTTGGCCAGACATCAATGCCCCAGCCATCAAATCAACATCCTTCAATTTCATCACATTCAATGGTCACTCCCCATTCATTTCGTCATTTGCTCTTGACTCAGAATCAAGAACAACAGAATCCACATATTCAGTCTCCAGCCTCAACTTGTGCCCAGATGAAGAGTAGTAATCTTTGAGATTCTTTATGAACAAAGGGTACAATGCCTTGTCCACACCCTCGTTACGGGCAATTTCAAAGGCACGGTCAAAGGGGATCCAAACGCCCTTCAAGTTCATCAGCCCAACCTTCACCACATCCCGGGTCTTTTCTGCCTTCAAAATACCATCACGCTTTCCACGGGTCATTCCAACAACGTTCAAGAGCTTGGTCCCATTGACAAAATTGGTATCCTCACGCCGTGAGACAAGGAGCCCGTTAGCTTCAACCTGGTAGCAAATTGTCTTTTCATCTCTCCAATATGAAGTTATGATTTTAGGCTTGACTCGTTTAATTTGCTTACAAAGTCTTGGGTCACCCCGAAAATGGTTGTTTCCGGGGCGGAAAGCTTCGAATCTACCTCTGCCACGAGCTTTTGGAGGGAATTCATGGTCAAATGGGTTTTTGTCGTTGAAGCGAAAACTCTGAACCTGCAGGGAATTGAATGGGTAAGGTGTGTTGATTATCATTTGGTTTGAAAGGGGTTGAATAAGTGAGTTTGAGTGTGTGAGTGCACCAGAATGTGTGATTGCACCAGAATGTGTGATTGGTACTGAATGAGTTAATGCGTTGGAATGGCCAATTGTGTTGGAGTGGCCAATTGTGTTGGAGTGACCAATCGCATTTGCATGGGTAAGTGCACTTGAATGGATAATTGCATTTGAATGAACAAGGGCACTTGAATGGGTTATTGGAATTGAATGATTAACAAGTTGACCAATTCCTGACTGACCAATATTTGATTGAGAAATTTCGGTATTAATACTTTCCACTCCTGTTTCAGTCTGATTAATACTTTCCACGCCTGTTTGATTGATATTTTCCATTCCCGTTTGATTAATACCTTCATGTATTCCCGTTTGATTAATCATTTCCGTTTGATCTCGACCGATTGTTTGATTTCGACCGATTGTTTGATTTCGACCGGTTGTTTGATTTCGACCAACCGTTTGATTTCGACTGACCGATTGATTTCGACCAACCAATCGAGTTGGACCTCCCAATTGAGTTGGACCACCCAATTGAGTTGGACCACCCATTTCATTTCCACCTCCCATTTGAGTTCCCTGAGACATTCCAGTGATACCAGAATTCACACTCTGATTAGACATGGAATTCTCATTAGACATCGAACTAGATTGCGAAGTCAAAGTTTGATAAGAATTCAGAGGAGATATCAGTGATATACTCTGCAGAGAAGCACTTTGAGATTTCAGTGATTCATCATGTAAACTTGACTTTTCCAAATCTTCATCATCACGACTTTCAAGTTGTTGATAAGTTGATTGAGTACGATTGCGAAAAGGAAGCAGATTGTTTAAAGATACATCATCATGATTTCTACGAACCAAGAAATCATCTTGTTCACGCTTACAAAGTGTTAAAGGTAAACTTTGTAAAGATAATTCATCATTCAGTAACTCATAAAATCCATAATTTAATCCTTTTGAATCATAATCATTTGATTTAACAATTGGTTGATGCGTATACGCAAAATACTCAGAATGACTAACAGGCTTGTTATCCTTAGAATACAACTTATCCTTGTGAAAGCCAGATATGTCATTCAAATAACTTGACATATATTTTAAACTTGAATTCATTCTGCCAACTATTCTCTTTTTATTCCAAAGTAATGCAAGGGTTTCAAACACAAAGAATCTACGAGATTTGATATTTTTACTTTAAATATTTATTTTTGACTGCCTTTATTGATCAATACCCCTTTAGCCTTATTACTAAGCCCGCCCATAAGGCATTCTTTCTTTTGACACGTTCCGACCAGCGGAATTTCGTCTAAATACAGCAAGTATACTTGAAAATTTATGACCTCGTACTATGATCCTTGCTGAATTTAGAAGGTCTAGCATTTTTCGCATTCGCAGTATCTTGCATGACTTTGCACCATCATACAGTTTCACGGGGGTTAACTAGACATGATTACTAAGTGATGAATGATATGTGATGAATGATGAATGTTATGAATGTTATGAATGTTATGTGATAAGTATGATGAGTGTTGTGATGAGTATTGTGATGATTATTATGGGATGATTATTATTAAGGATATAATAACGGATATGGTTAAGCTTGTAAACCAAGTGTTTAATGCGGATATTTAATGACCATTGGCTTGACAATCAAATATCCGCCTTTTCCATCTTAAACCCGAATAGGATCACCCGACAAATATTGATATCCAGGGCTATATGATAGATGTGAGTGATAAGTGAGTGATAAGTGTGAGTGATAAGTGAGTGGTAAGTGTGAGTGATAAATGAGTGATGAAGTGAACATTTCATAAAGTTAACATGTGTTAACATGTCATGAAGTTAATGTGTGAACGATAATATATGATTGATTAATCCATCACTATCATCATACATTTATTGTACACGTTTATCCATTGATTGGCAAATGATTTGATCAATAATTTTAACCAATCATTTGATTGCTTCGGTACACTCTGATATAATTCCAGTCTAGACAATTTTACACATAAAATAATTAGTACTACAAATGACTTTTCCAATTTAGGGTATTCTAGAATATCCCTTGGAATTATTCAAAAGGCAAAGGCTGGAATTAGGATGTAAAGATATAAGTTAACATGCAGGGAATTAAAGATGGTTGATGATGCAGGGAATTAAAACATGCAAGGAAGAAACATAAAGAATCATGCAAGAACGAATCATGCAAGACATGCAAGAATACGTAAAGTACATGCAAAGAAACATCACCAAGAAACATCACCAACACTTTAAACAAACATGATTCAATAGCAACAACTGAGTTTGTTGAACATTCCAAAGATATTTGGTAAACACTTTGGCTTGAAACTTGAAAACTTTTTACGAGTTTTGTAAAATATTATTAACGAATAAACGAGACTTTCCACGGCGCAATAAACGACACCTTCCACGGCGTAACGCAAGAAGGTGTTTAGAAAATACGCTTAGGTCCGCCAAAGAGCCAGGGTCTTCTAAGGCGTTTTCGGTTGGTGAGATTGTTCCATGGAATGGATTATTCAATTGTTCCATGGAATGATTTGCATATTGGAAAATATATGTTTCGTAAACCCCATGGGTAGTGTGTGGGAGAGATATGGATATTACATTGTTTTATATTAGAAGTTGTAGATATTACATTGTTTTATATTAGAAGTTATTGAGGTGGTTAGGTGGAAGGTGGAAGGTGGTGTTAAGGTTATAGGTGGAAGGTGGTGTTAAGGTGGAAGGTGGTGTTAAGGTTATAGTTGAAAGGTGTTGCAAATTTTCATGTGTGTAGCACTCACTCACGCATTCACGAACTCACGAACTCACTCACTCACTCGCTTCGCTCGTGCGTTCGCTCGTTCGTTCGTTCGTTCGCTCGTTCGCTCGCTCGTTCACAAAATCTCTTAACATCGCAGCATCTCTATGCACACTGCACAAACTCTTATCGTAAACACATATACCGATGGTCAACTCTACTCGATAATGTTTACATCAAAGTTGTCTTTCATTTTCTTCTTCATATTCGATATTCCTCATACATCTTTACCTTTTATGTCAACGTTTTTCCTAACGTTTATGCTCATCCAATTCATAACCCTAGTCATATAACCTATACACACATCCCTACACTTCA
This sequence comes from Kodamaea lidongshanica (nom. inval.), assembly GCA_030562865.1. Classification (NCBI taxonomy): domain Eukaryota; kingdom Fungi; phylum Ascomycota; class Pichiomycetes; order Serinales; family Debaryomycetaceae; genus Kodamaea; species Kodamaea lidongshanica (nom. inval.). The sequence goes on from JAKUAJ010000079.1 coordinate 49,046, forward strand.
TCCCCACACTCCACCCCTACACTTCATCCTTACACTCCACTCTACACTCCATATATACCCTCCACTACCCTCCAACCTTCAATAGCCGATCTCTTGTGTTGAAAAACCACAAAACCATCCCCCAGCGATAATAGCCGAAATTGGCCCATCGAAATTTTTAAAAGTAATGACTACAGAAGGCAACACCCCCAAGAGAAGAAACTCCATTCTTGACTACGGAGGAGTCAACTCCATCGGTAACTTTGCATCACTGTACACGCGGGCTCAGTCCTATATGGGTTCTGCTCAATTGGAGCAAAACAATGCTGTTTATGATGACCTTTCACCAAATTCACTGCCTCGACTTGAAGCAGTTGACCTTGAGAGTGAACCCAGACGTTTCAGTGGTCACCTTTCAGACTTTGAATTCCCTCATACTCCAACCCGTAATCTGCTGTTCAATGAGCAAACAGCTCTCTTGTCCCCCATCAAACGTCAAAGTTCCAACCTTTCCCATATTGCGGGCTTTGGAAGTTCCACCTCCCCTCAAACAATCTTTAACTCCATCAATACTTTGGTGGGGATTGCAATGCTTTCTTTACCTTTTGGGTTTAGGTTGACTGGTTGGGTTCTTGGGTTGGTTTTATTCGCCTTGAGTGCATATCTCACTTCATTCACTGCCATCACTTTAGGTGATATCTTACGCAAACATCCTCAATTACACACTTATGGTGATATCGCTCGTTTATACGGAGGTCCTTTATTCCTGTTTATTGTTACCATCATTTTCACTATCGATTTAACTGGTGCTGCATTGACCCTTATAGTTCTCTTTTCTGATTCTTTCAAGTTGGTATTACCTCAAATGGGAACTATAGCATTAAAAGCAACCCTTATGGCTATTGTGTTTGTTTTAACCTTGATTCCTTTACTGGTGTTGTCACTCTTTAGTTTAGTTGGAGTGATTTCCACATTTAGTATCTTGATCATCATACTGATTTGCGGTTTTTATGTTGATCTGGGAATTGGATCCCTTTGGTCCCCTCAACAAACAAGTCTTTGGCCTAAGGATTTGGCTTCAGTATGCCTTAGTGTGGGTATCTTTATGGCCCCTTGGGGTGGTCATCCTGTATTTCCTGAATTATACAGAGATATGAGACACCCTTCAAAATTTAAAAAATGTGCAAACATCTCTTTTGCAGTCACCTTCATAATCAATAACTTCATTGCAGCTTGTGGCTACTTGATGTATGGAAATGGATGTGACGACTCAATTGTTAAGACATTATTGACCAATCCAAAGAACCCAATTTGGGTCAAACCGGTACTCAGTACTTTTATGGGACTTTTGGCCATTTCAAAATTGCCTTTAATGATGAAACCTCTCATCACTCTTTTTGAATCATCTTTCAACTTGAGACCTAAAGTGTCTCTTGATTCCCTGGACTCTTATGACGTGAAGCGTTTATTGGGTAGAATTGTCTTTTGTTCGGCTGTTCTTTCCATTTCTCTCTTGGTTAATTCGTTTGGTAAACTCGTTTCTTTCATGGGAAGTTCCATTTGTCTTACCATTTGTCTCATTTTACCATTTATGTTTTATCTCCATTTCTTTAAGGATGAGCTTTCATATTTTAGAGTTCTCGTGATTAAGTTGGCAATCTTTGTTTTTGGAGTTCTTGCTGTGGTTGGAACTTATTATTCAGTGATAATGGATGTCCAATAAGAAAGCGTGACAGCATGAATAGCTAATAACTTTGCATTATCACTTGATGCAATATTGAAATCAAATAACTTTCATGACAATTTATTCCCAAAATAGTACAACCAAGTACATAGTATACAAGTTATTGAATTGCAGCTACAATCCATAGTTACCAAAGGTTTTTGTCACCAGTGGCTCAAAAGCACAACCATAATACGAGAAATGTGAATATGAAGAGCCTAATAGACCTAAGACGTTATAGAAATATATTAATGAGTTTACACTTTTTGGTTGTCGTGATGGGTTTGCAAGGTTGATTGTAGAACAACGAGCGAAGCGAACAAACGAGCGAAGCGAGTTTGTGAGTGAGTGAGGACAAACGAGCGAAGCGAGTTTGTGAGTGAGTGAGTAAGTGAGAACAAACGAGCGAAGCTAGTTTGTGAGTGAATGAGTAAGTGAGTGACTGAGTGACTGAGTGACTGAGTGACTGAGTGACTGAGTAAGTGAGTGACTGAGTGACTGAATGAGTGAATAAGTGAGTAACAAAAATGTGTTCGTTCGTTCATTCGTTCATTCATTCGTTCATTCATTCGTTCATTCATTCGTTCATTCATTCGTTCATTCGTTCTGAGTGAGTGAGTGAATGAGTTTGTGAGTGAGTGAGTGAGTGAATGAGTGATTAAGTGAGTAGCAAAAATGAGTTCGTTCGTTCGTTCGTTCGTTCGTTCGTTCATTCGTTCATTCGTTCATTCGTTCTGAGTGAGTGAGTGAGTGAGTGAGAACAAACGAGCGAAGGGAGTTTGTGAGTGAATGAGTGAGTGAGTGAATGAGTGAATAAGTGAGTAGCAAAAATGAGTTCGTTCGTTCGTTCGTTCGTTCGTTCGTTCGTTCGTTCGTTCGTTTGTTCGTTCGTTCATTCGTTCATTCGTTCATTCGTTCTGAGTGAGTGACTGAGTGACTGAGATCAAACGAGCGAAGCGAGTTTGTGAGTGAATGAGTAAGTGAACGAGTGAGTGAGTGAATGAGTGAATAAGTGAGTAGCAAAAATGATTTCGTTCGTTCGTTCGTTCGTTTGTTCGTTCGTTCATTCGTTCATTCGTTTATTCGTTCTGAGTGAGTGAATGAGTAAGTGAGTGAGTGAGTGAGTGAATGAGTGATTAAGTGAGTAGCAAAAATGGGTTCGTTCGTTCGTTCGTTCATTCGTTCATTCGTTCATTCGTTCATTCGTTCATTCGTTCATTCGCTCGTTCATTCATTCATTCATTCATTCATTCATTCGTTCGTTCGCTCGTTCGTCGTTCACTCGCTCGTTCGTCGTTCACTCGCTCGTTCGTTCGTAAATGACTCAGTGACCGCTACAAGTGAGTTGCAAATTGGACTGAATATTATCAATACCTTTGCTCATACATTATTTCAAAGTCATCACCATGTCAGAGTATCTTGTAGAATAAGTGGTGAAATTTCATCACTGTGACAGTTTCCTTATGTAACCAACCTCCAAAGGCCCCGAATCTTCCGTACTCACGCACCCAGTTTCTTGTTGTGAAATGTCATCATACCCATCAGCAGCTCCCAAAAGCAAAATCATCTACTCTATCCAGCCCATTTCTTGTGTGGATGGGTGAGCAAATGAGTGATCGTATGCGTCACTACATTAATCTCGAATACATCACTACATTAATAACCGAACCAAATTCAATATATATATTTACAATGAAAATTTTGGTGTAAATGTTCATCCATCTGCCTCTCCTGCCTCAAATTCCAAGTTTCAACGTTTCAAGTACTTTAGCCAATTTGCAGCCAAATTGGCAGCCATTTCCAAGTATCAACGTTTTTTACCAGTTACATCCTATCTAGAAGAAATGTATCATAAAAGGGTAACGTCTTTCAGTCACTCACAAGTCGTCACGCACTCACAACTCGCTACTCACTCAATTGTTCCCAGCTCTCTGAAACTCTGCCCTTGCTTATGACTCTTACACTGCCTCTTGAAGTGATTTAAACACCGAGCGAATGAGTGAGTGAGTGAGTGAGCGAAATTTTGGATCTTTAGATCCAGAATTCCTGTGGTTGTTCTATGGTGAAATAACCAGAATTCTCGTTGTTATTCTCTAGAGAAATGTTGATTTTTTGGTATCCAATAATAGTTTGACTTTATTCATACTATTCAATAATTTTTTTTGACTATACGGTGTAACACAACATACGGTATACCTGAGATTTATACGATTTACCCGAGTTCCGAAGCATATCGTGCTATGGATTTCTGATCAAACATTTCGCCAACCACTTTTATTTGTCAAAGAGTATATTATAGTTCAAATCATATAGAGATTGCTGCGTAAGCAATAGTCAACCTATTGTTAGATACCATATTTTTATTTTTGATTTGATTATTTCCTAGTCCTCCTCGATACTAAATCCATCATAGTCCTTCCAGGGTATATCGGGATTGTATTGGTATCCTTGACCATGGGACATCTCAACTACAACTGGAACGAATTTCCCGGTGTGAACAGACACTTTTTGATGTTCCAAATGTTCAAGTGTAGCTTTGATAAACCCTGAATGTGATACAACATACAGTACAAGATTGTTACTTTGAAATAACTTGTCCAAATAAGCTCGCTCTTTATATGATCTTTGGGCTCGGATTTATCAATAGTCCATTCCGTATCGAATTCTTGAAATGAATCTTCAAACTGGAGATTATTATAATTGCGCTCCAAATAAGCTTTATTGTGTCTTTTGGACAGTGTACTAATTCCATAGCTTTCCCGAATTTCAGATGTAATAAGTGCTTTCTGATCTGAATAATGTACCCCATGTTTCTATGGTTCGTCTAAGTGGTGATACATAATACTCTTTAGGCACTGGCATGCCAGAAGCAAGCTCCCTTTCTAATGCACCTTTCAAATGTTTCAATTGTTTATACCCATGCTTAGTTAATAAATTGCATCATACCATTCGGGCGTACAATCACTGAATCTATTCAATTATTCAATAACATTAATCTTGCTCTGAGAAGCTTTTCGATGCTACATTATGGTATCCTTGACCATGTCTTTGAAAAAATACCAACTTGTATTTGTTCTCACCAGATTTGTTCAATTCGTCTAAATCACTTAGCAATGTGGCCCAAGTTACATTTGGTAGTTACCCGAAATCTTTGATAACGTCAATTTTGGTGTTTTGATAATCGGGGTCGTTTTGCTTAAAATATCCTTTGGATGCTCTGTATAACTGTGCATCAACAATAGGTGTTAAGCCTATTGCAGTGAATAAGTGAGTAAGTGAGTAAGTGAGTAAGTGAGTAAGTGAGTGAGTGAGTAAGTGAGTAAATGAGTGAGTGAGTGAGTGTGAGTGAGTGAGTAAGTGAGTAAGTGAGTAAGTGAGTAAGTGCGTGAGTGAATGAATGAGTGAGTAAGTGAGTAAGTGAGTAAGTGCGTGAGTGAATGAATGAGTGAGTGAGTGAGTGAGTGCGTGAGTGAATAAGCGAGAACAAACTCGCTTCGCTCGTTTGTGAGTGACTGAATGACTGAACGACTGAGAACAAACTCGCTTCGCTCGTTTGTGAGTGAGCGAGTATTTGCTACATAGTTGCCTAAATTTAGGTCCTGTGTTCGAGTGAATATGTAGATTGCAAATAATAAACCTATGATGATTGAAACTACATATCTCATCAATATCTTTTCCCTTTAGCCTGAGCCTGGTGTCAAGGCTTAATAACTCTTTCCGGTATTTTAAAGATTTTACAAGCCTTCCCAATTGCACGAACCCACAAACGAATTCTCACGCACTCACTCACGACCTCACGACTTCACTCGCGAACTCACTCACGACCTCACTAACTCGCTTCGCTCGTTCGTTCGTCCTTGAAACGACTCTACGTTCCTAATAACCACTCTATTTCCTCCATTTTATCCAGTTTTATTTGCAATAGTTATCGTGCAATAGCAACCACTCTATTATATGGGCTTTTCAATTATTCTCTTAACTTGATGTCTATTATTAGCTTACACTTGCTTGGTAATGTCTGCATCAACCATTGATCTAAAAACGTCAAAAACTCTGAAATGAAAAGTACGATTGGAGTGTGAGTACGATATGAGTATGAGTACGATATGAGTATGAGTACGATATGAGTATGAGTACGATATGAGTATGAGTACAATTGGAGTATGAGTACGATTTGAATATTTCTGCAAATTCAATACTAAATTCTTGATTTTAATCACATTCCAAATCTAGAGATTACATCTAGGTTGCCTATCCGGACATGTTTATAAGATTTTAAAATTAGCCAGAGAAAGTAAAGCTTCCTGGACAAACGAGCGAAGCGAGTGAGTGAGTGAGTGAGAGTGCGTGCGTGAGTGAATAAGTGAGAACAAACTCGCTTCGCTCGTTTGTGATCGTTTGTAACCTTCCCAAACCTACTCAATTCATTCATACATCTATTCAAAAATCCTATTCAATTCTATTCTCAAATTTTCCTTTCAAGCCTATCCAACCCAATCATCTATATATCACTTCAAGACCTTTAGCTATCATAATCCAAAATTGGCCACCTTTAACTTTTCATGCTATCCTTCTATTCTCTATTTCTAGTTCTCACTTTAGGCTTACTCAGCCCCATACTATTAAAATACGAATCATCCGTGCCTGCAAACATACTCTCGTGTTGCGATTTGGCCAAATATTGAGCCATGACTTGTGATCCCGAAGTCAGATTTGCTCTCGTTTTGGGACTATAATAGTATTGGTTGTAAAACGGCTGGGGTGTATAGTATGGTTGGTAGTGGTAGTTGTAGAGGTTGGTAAACAGTCGTGAGCGGTGTGGTGTGTTGGGAGCCGTGGTGTTGGGGTAGAATACAGGGGCCCTGCTGAATGAGTTTGATCGCGAGTTTGTTTGAGAGTTGGTTCTTGATTTAAATTTTGTGAGCGGTTTCCTGGGTTCGTTCTGTGCAGAAAAGTATGCCGCGTCGTCCGGGTTGGTGATGATGGAAACCTCGTCCGAGTCGTTGCCTGTGTCGTCGTCATTCAAGAGGGTTTCTTTTTTGAGTTGGTTTTTTGCTTCTTCTAGGTTTGTGGATTCTAGTTCGGGTGAGCTTTCATTTTCTTTGTTGATGATTCCAAACACCATGGCTGCTTCTTGGTTGATTGTGTCTTGCATGAAGCTGCTTAAGTGTTGTTCATCTGTCCATTTGGATTTGTCGGGAACCTTTTCATCGTTAGACAGAGTGTATGCATTAGACAGAGTGTGTGATTTTTCATCGTTAGATCGAGTGTATGGTTTTTCATCGTTAGACAGAGTGTGTGATTTTTCATCGTTAGATCGAGTGTATGATTTCCCTTCATTCGACCCATACATCCTACCTCCATCATATCTACCTTCAAAATTCGGGTGAAATGGTTTCTTCTTATATATAAACTTGGCTTGATTTCCACATCTATCTTTGGCAAATTTCACTTTATAACTCTTATACTTTGAATAAAACTCTTCTGCTGATTGATCAGAATATTTTGATGTGAAAATTGAATTTATATTTTGAATAGCAGTTACTTCCTCTTGGTTAAAGATTTCAACCAATCGAATGGCATCTGCAATGTTAAGGAAATTCACAAACCCACAATCACCATTGTTATAAAAATTGATTTGTTCCATATCTCCAAACGGTTGTAAATCTTTTCGAATAGTTTCTTCATCTGGTAAAGATGAGTCAATCACTCCTAAATAAACATTTCTCAGTGCTCCTGCAGTAACTGCATTTGCAATCTCTCGACTAAGTGGTCCCAGTGCACGTTTAGACCATCCAACGTCGATTTCATTCCCATGAATTATAAGTTGATGAGATGATTGATGGTTTAAATAGAATTTTAATGCTGCTTGTGCATCAATAAACTTGATGAAACATATACATTTCTCTGGGAAAAATTTAATGGTTTCTACTAAACCTCCTCCACGTACATTATTGGCAATATCTTCCACAGTGGTATTCACGTGTAAATGCCCAAGGTATACTGTTCGATTTTGAAGTGCGTCTGGTTGGAAAGGTGAAACTGGATATCCATACTGTAAGCTTTGAAAGGAGGTGTCTATTGGATATGGTTCGGCATATGTAGGAGTGAACCCAGGATAAGTATAGTTTATATCTTGATCCAGAATATCACTAATCATCGATGCCACATCATCAAAATCAATCTCATCCCCATTCTTATCGCATCGATCCTTGGCAAAAGAAACCAACTCGTTTTTGCGTGAAAAGTGATCGTATGCTTTGATTGAAGATTGGATTGATACAAAATGGATGATTAGTTTTGAGTTGATACTTTCAAAGCATTCAACCTGACCAAAGTTTAAGCATTGATTTAGGATGATTTCAGGTGATTTGAGTGGTATGGGTTGGTTGGTTTGGATGGGTTGGCCATTTTGGATGGGTTGGCCATTTTGGATGGGTTGGCCATTTTGGATGGGTTGGCCATTTTGGATGGGTTGGCCATTTTGGATGGGTTGGCCGTTTTGGATGGGTTGGCCATTTTGGATGGGTTGGCCGTTTTGGTCGTTTTGACCATTTTGACCATTTTGACCATTTTGACCATTTTGAATGCTCTGGCTGGTTTGACCATTTTGAATGCTCTGCCCGGTTTGACCATTATTAATGCTCTGCCCACTTTCACCTTCACTTCCACCCTCACCTTCACCCTCCACCTCACCCTCACCTCCACCCTCACCCTCACCCTCACCCTCATTTAATATCCCACAAACCTCAATTGCACGAGTCGCATTCAACTCAATAATATAATTCAAAGTCTTCAATTTAATCAAATCCAGACCAACAGGTACAACTTTCAAGTAAGGACTATTCAAATCTGATTGATATTTTGAAGAATTTTTAATAAATGACTGATGAAATTTTGAAGCTAATTTCAGGTTAAGGAATGAAATACAACATCCATTTGTTGTTAATTTCACATTTTCAATAGGACCATAATCTATATGATTTAAAATCTTATTAATATTACTCATTTTTGGTGTAATATTATGTAAAATCACACTTCTTATTAAAGGGTCAAAATCTAATGGTTGTATTGAATGATTTTTATTAGGAGTTATTAATTGATTTGAACTAGTTGAAACAAAACTATAATCACCTAATCTTAAATCATCCATTCCAGAAAGTTGCTCCTCATCATTATCATGTTTGGTTATTATATCCATATCTCCAGTACTGGTGCTGGGGGTAATGGCATCTTCTTCCTCTCCCATATCCTTAATATTTACTACTAAAGTGCGCACCCTGGTATATATATTTTCCCTGAAATAACAACGTTACAACTTTGAGTCGCAATTTTAGGCTTTCCTGTCAGGTGATTATACACCCCCAAAGTGTAACTAATGGATATCCATAATGGATATCCATAATGAACTCTTGATGTCCTTAATCACCTTCTTCATATCTGTACGTTTTTGATTTTTCAAATATTCTTTATTACATCTTTGTTAATTGGCCTCATTTTTATCGCTTATATCGCTTAGATGCTTTGCAATGTATAGCGAGTTCATTTTGCGGATAAACACCCTGCGTAGATTTGTGCTTTAATTGTCGTATATTTGTAAACAAATGATAATTGGCCATTTTGTGTGAGCTGATCTGTTGGTTGATTAGGTGATTGTACAATAATACACTGATTGTACAATATATTATAAGGTTAATTAATTTTTGATTGTACTTTTCCATATTACTTACAATAGAATTTCTCTTTCAAATCAAATTTTTTTTTAAACCAACTCTTTTGTTTGAACTAAGTATGGTTAATGCAAGCTCTCACCTAAATGGTGTGTTTCTTGGGCTTGAACTTAATATGGCTAATCCAAAAAATACCTCAATCGGATATTTCTTTATTAGGCAATTTCTCACGTTTTGAGCATGTAGGATTGAACCCTGAAGTGTGGTATGTTGAAGTAGGGTGTGACACTGAGGGTGTGATACTGAGGGTGTGATACTGAGGGTGTGACACCACAAGTATGAAACTGGAGGTTTGATACTGAATGTATGACACTGAGGGTGTGACACTGAGGGTGTGATACTGAGTGTGTGACAGTGAATGTATGACACTACATGTATGACACTACAAGTATAAAACTAAAAGCATGACACTATAAAAGTATATGTCTATTGATTTGGATAATGAAATTCTTGAGCAACTCCATCATTGGAAACTGCAACTCTCGCACTCCAACTCTCGCACTCTCACATTGAAAACTCTCACATTGGCATCTGTCGCACTCTCATATTGGAAACTCTCGCATTGGCATCTGTCGCACTCACTCACTCACTCACTCACTCACTCACTCACTCACTCACTCACTCACTCACTCACTCGCTTCGCTCGTTCGTGAGTTCATACATGCATAATAACCTCAACCTTCACCACTTTGTCATCTCGAATTTGTGCTTTATTCTTTGTGTTTGCAAGTCTTCAAGACACCATTTGTCACAACCCCAATCAAGACTTGCCAACAATACACGATACTACTCAAGCTTTCATAATAACATAATGACAAACCTTTACATTCAAGTTCTCACGAACTCACGAACTCACACAATCACGCACTCACGAACTCACACGATCACGATCACGATCACGCACTCACGAACTCACTCACGAACTCACTCACGAACTCACTCGCTTCGCTCGTTCGTTCGTTCGAATTATTACAAACATCCATAAAACTCTTTTATGGAATTATCAACTCATCGAGCCACAAACGGTTATATGTACCCACAATATCAAACAATACAAGAGACCAAGCAACAACTTGATTTCTTCTCCAATGACCAAATCCTTGAAAATTTTTACTCACAATGGTTGAGTAATGACGTTGATACCAAGAGTATGAAAAGATATTCAATTGGTTTGTCTCTGTCTTTGAGAATTTTAAGGAACCCTGGTGAGCTACGCACCAAAAATCTGCAATACAAGCACATAATATGGAGTTATGTGGTTTGGTTTAAGTTTATCCGTTGATTTGCAAGGGAGCATTGTCTGGATTATCTTGCCTATACACCTTGCCTGTACACCTTGCCCGGATCAATCATGCAAATCCTTGTCAACCTTACAAGTACTCACCCACCTTACAAATCATCATAAATACCAAGCAAATCACCAGCATCCTCAAAACCAAATACAATAAATCAAGCATAAGCTTGATTATTCACAAAATCAATCCAATACAAAGACTCGCAAAATCAATAAAGACTCGCAAAATCAATAAAGACTCACAAAATCAATCTCATCCTCAAAGCAGTTGATATACCAACTACTCCAAATACCAACTCATAATAATCACTCAAAATCATCACTGGTACTCTTGACATCGCAACCAGTTTAAGCGGATATTCAGAATAAGAATCAGCAGCAGTCATACATTTGGGGTTTCCAATAACTACAAGTTAGTGTTTATCTGAAAGGTGTACGAGTTAATTGGTATTCATATGGCAATATAAGGTTATTACGAGTAAGATGATTACTATGGCCATATAAGGTTATGTCGAGTGAGTTAATATAAGCATTTCAATAAAAGGTTATGTCGAGCGAATTGACATTCATATGGCAATGTAACGCTTTAAAGCGTTGGATTGATTCCCTTTGGGACTCTGGTGAATTTTCTCAAGGTTCCTCACTTTGTTCGTTCTCACTCACTCACTCAAAGTGCGAGCGAACGAGCGAAGCGAGTGAGTGAGTGCGTGAGTGAGATTGAGTTCGAGAGTGAGATTGAGTTCGAGCGAACGAGCGAACGAGCGAAGCGAGTGAGGGAGTGCGTGAGTGAGATTGAGCTCGAGAGTGAGATTGAGCTCGAGAGTGAGATTGAGTTCGAGAGTGAGATTGAGTTCGAGAGCGAGTGACTGAGTGCGAGAGCGAGTGACTGAGTGCGAGAGCGAGTGACTGAGTGCGAGAGCGAGTGACTGAGTGCGAGAGCGAGTGACTGAGTGCGAGAGCGAGTGACTGAGTGCGTGAGTGAGATTGAGTTCGAGACTGAGATTGAGTTCGAGAGTGCGATTGAGTTCGAGAGTGCGATTGAGTTCGAGAGTGCGATTGAGCTCGAGAGTGAGATTGAGTTCGAGAGTGCGATTGAGCTCGAGAGTGAGATTGAGTTCGAGAGTGAGATTGAGTTCGAGAGTGAGATTGAGCTCGAGAGCGAGTGAGTGAGTGCGTGAGTGAGATTGAGTTCGAGACTGAGATTGAGTTCGAGACTGAGATTGAGTTCGAGAGCGAGTGAGTGAGTGCGTGAGTGAGATTGAACGAACGAACGAACGAACTCTCAAACTCACGAACTCTTAAACTCACGCACTCACGAACTCACTCACGAACTCACGAACTCGCTAGTGTAAGCGAGTTTGAAAATCAGTCAGTCACAGTTGGAAATTGCTCACAAACGATCTCACAGTTGGAAATTACTCACAAACGATCTCACTCAATCATAGTTGGAAAATCACTCACGCAGGCACGCACTCATGAACTCACGAACTCACGAACTCACGAACTTTGTTCGCTCACTCTCACTCTCACTCACTCACTCACGAACTTTGTTCGCTCACTCTCACTCTCACTCACTCACTCACTCACTCGCTTCGCTCGTTCGTTCGTTCGTTCGTTCGTTCGTACTCTGCAGGATTATTGAGATAATGATTGAGACGAACTTTTGTATAAGATTGTGAGATTTAAAGATAGCTATTGATATAAAAGTATCGAAGTATAAACTTGGAACTTAGTATGAAATAGTATGAAATAGTATGAAATTAGTATAAAATTGGTATAAAATTGAAAATAACGAGTATTTGAAAAATTGACAATAAAACTACAAGACCTTCATCTCAACCATTCTGTATAATTGTCAATTCAACCAATTGTTGAAAAATGGCAATACAGAAGATGAACAATGATCCTCAGTTTTATAAAATCAAACTAATAGTTATCATAGCCGTCATAACCATCATATCAATTAAATAACTCACTTTCGAATTTCATTGGTGCAGCTGTCTACTCAATTGGTTATGTTGTGCTTAAAAGTATCGAACTTTTGATTCCAAAATAGGTTCAAGGATCGGAGTTGAATTGAGCAATCAGAGAAAAGTTTACATAATGAGTACTCAAAAGTCACGTACTCGCTTCCCAGACTAAGTACTGAGCACTGGATAAGCAATACTCAATACTCAATAATCAATAATCACCTACTCGCTCGGCTCACTGACACGTACTCAGTACTCACGTACTCGCTTCGCTCGTACGTTCGTACGTTCGCTCACGAACACGTACTCGCTTCACTCGCTTCGCTCGTTCGCTCGTACGTGGGCGTTCTCGGTAATCACACACCCCCCAATACAAAACCTCATCAACAAAATTTTTTTTAAACAATAATCATGGCTGAAGAACAAACAGTTCCTACATTCAAGTTAGTGCTTGTCGGAGATGGAGGTACCGGTAAAACCACCTTCGTCAAGAGACACAGAACTGGTGAGTTTGAGAAAAAGTACATTGCCACCTTAGGTGTTGAAGTCCACCCATTGGATTTCCACACCAATTACGGTGTCATCAAATTCGATGTCTGGGATACCGCTGGTCAAGAAAAGTTTGGTGGATTAAGAGATGGTTACTACATCAATGGTCAATGTGGTATTATCATGTTCGATGTCACCTCTAGAATCACCTACAAGAACGTTCCAAACTGGCACAGAGACTTGGTTAGAGTTTGTGAAAACATCCCAATCGTCCTCTGTGGTAACAAGGTTGACGTTAAGGAAAGAAAAGTTAAAGCTAAAACAATCACTTTCCACAGAAAAAAGAACTTGCAATACTACGATATCTCTGCAAAGTCAAACTATAACTTTGAGAGACCTTTCTTGTGGTTGGCTAGAAAGTTGGCTGGTAACGCTCAATTGGAATTTGTTGGTGCTCCAGCTTTACTTCCTCCTGAAGTCCAAGTTGATGCCGAATTGATGCAAAAATATCAACAAGAAATGGATCAAGCTTCTGCTATGCCTTTGCCTGATGAGGATGATGCGGACTTGTAGTTTATTTTTCGTTTAGTTAATAAGTTTACGAGTTTTGGTTTGTAGAATGAACGAGCGAACGAGCGAAGCGAGTGAGTGAGTGAGTGAGTGGGTGAGCGAGTGAGTGAGATTCTTGTATTTATATCTTCTTCTTCTTCTTCAAATTCGACAATACCAACCAATATGAACCATTGATAACGTTACGATGGCAAATTAGTCATAAACCTTATAGTCAATAGTTTGTCAATACTCAATCAGTCTCCTAAATTGTTGTTTGCACCAAAAGTGCCACTTGAATATGAACTCCTGTACAATCCACAGTTGATAGATATTGATATGAATTTAATAGAAATCGCTACTCAGTCGCAATCAGTCAGTCGCAATCATTCAGTCGCAATCATTCAGTCGCACTTACTCGCACTTACTCACTCACTCACTCGCACTTACTCACTCACTTACTCACTCACTCACTCACTCGCTTCGCTCGTTAATTGTAATTTGACATCCCGTTGAATCACCACCACCACAACCAAACACTTTCTTGGTTCCTTCAATTCATCTTGTTACAGTGCCTTATAAATCAGCTTTATATTGTAAAGTGTCAATCACCAAATTCATTGATTAGTGATGTTGCTGGGCAAATGTTATTAAAGAACCCCAATTATAAAACTCTTTATTGGTTAGCTTGTGAGTTTCCGAAACATGTTTTTTGGAAATGTAGCGATGTATTAATTGGCAACAGTACATTGATGTAAAGTGTGGGTGATTTAAAGGTGATGGAGCCAGTGTAATACGCAGAGTAAATGGTGTAAGACATGCAAGGTTATATTTGGTGTGACGTATATAGTTGGTTATTATTGCCAGAGGTATGTGGTGAGTATACTATTGATGAGAATGAAATGATCGAGCGAACGAACAAATGAGCGAAGCCAGTGCCTGGCATTGAATGAGTTCGTTCGCTAGTTCGTGAGTAGCGAATGTGAAGAATGACGTACTGAAATGATTTATAGGAATGGAACATTTCAGAATTTTACACTTGAGAGTAGCGAACTATGTGAGGATTGAATAAAGAACTATTACTTCGCGCAGTTTTAACTATTACTTTGAAGAGTTGGCTCGCGATGAATTCGCCACTCACTCACTCACTCCTTCTTACATGGTTCTGGAATCTTTAAACGATATTCTGTGTGCTTTGTAATCTGACAATCTGTCACTTCCAGTACCGGTGCTTTTTAACCCACGTGATATGAGACCGACAAGTTGATGGGAGGAAAGTAATTGAGTGATTGAATTCGTTCGCTCGTTCATTTTCGCAACTTACTCACTCACTCACCACTTTATATTAATGATGATCTACATGATATATACATGATCATTTCATACAATACTGATGTTGTCCTATGTAGTTGTCATATCCTCATGTCAATAAACTTGAACCACCTATAAAATTTCAAAACTATATTGGTTGATCATACAAACAATTCAATTTGAAATTCTCGATTCTATTACTGCTTTGCGATTTTTCTTTACAGTCTTTGTCTTCGTCTTCGTCTTCGTCTTCATCTTCGTCTTCGTCTTTGTCTTCGTCTTTGTCTTTGTCTTCGTCTTCGTCTTCGTCTTTGTCTTTGTCTACAGACTTAACAGCTATCTCCATCTCTTGAACAAGCTTTCTATCAAATACAACCTACATTGCAAACTTGACATCTTCTCATCTATTAGTTATTCAATTATATAATTAGTGAAGAATATATTCATCATTACCAAACAACTTTCGCTAGCATTAGTATCCCCACCAATCATCTAATTCCTCAGGTTCCTCCCCTAAGAACCATGTCGAGCTTGACTGTAGTTTGACAAAAATTATTGATGATTATAGTTTATTGATGACAATTCTTTGTATGCACCATACGTGCAAGTAGCAATAAATTACACCTCCTGTCAACTTGCCATAAGACACCTTCTGAAGTTGCAATGGAGCATGACTGGGCATATGTAAACAGCTGCGGGGTTAGTTGTAAGCGAAAATAAGTGTAAACTAATAAAGAGCACACCTATGAGATCCGGATAGAATTGGCAGCCTGGGCATTTTTTGGGTGGGATTTGATGCATTTCAAGGCGTTATCGTTGTGTTGAAGACCAAATTGTAAGCTGTATGTAATGGTTGTTGTAACCTTTAAAGACCCATACCGCAATAGTACCAACATTCACAAGAGTTGCAAGGTGAGTTGCGATTTGCATAACGAGTTGGATATCAAAAACGATTCAACAATTTGGTTAATTATCAAAAAGCACCAACGAGCAGAGTGAGTTGGCTCTGCTAGTTAGCTGTGTTAGTTAGCTGTGCTCGTTGAATCTGCTCGTTGGCTCTGCTAGTTAGCTCTGCTAGTTAGCTCTGCTAGTTAGCTCTGCTCGTTGACTCTACTCGTTGACTCTACTCGTTAACTCTGCTGGTTATCAAAAAATCTTCAGCAATTGGTAGAGAGTGGGTTAATTATCAGAAAGCACCAACTCTCTCTGCTCGTTACCAAAGGACCACCTCTCTCTGCTCGTTACCAAAGCACCACCTCTCTCTGCTCGTTACCAAAGCACCACCTCTCTCTGCTCGTTGGCCAATTAGTAGAGAGTGGGTTGATGATCAGAGAGCACCAACTCGCTCTGCTCGTTGGCTACTCGTTGGCTACTCGTTGGCTACTCGTTGGCTCGTCCTCCACTAGTTGCTTTATACAAAACACTATAATTAACCTTTGAAGCAGAAGGATAAGGCATTCCACCACTAAAAGGAGGAGGTGGTAATAAAAACTCACCAGCTTCTTTACCCCCCGGAGCGTTACCAGTTAAAACATGAGTATCCACAATATAGTCCATATCATCCCCCCATAAGCCTTCAGCACGAGCCTTGGCCTCATAGTAGTTGCAGTAGTAGCGAACGTGGTTCTTACCAACCAAATGACTCTTCCGCACACTCAACGTGTCATGGGTAAGGTAGCTCTTGCAATAATCACAGTAGTACTTGGGCATAGAGTATTACACACGTGATGCTGGATTGTCCAATGAGAAGTATTGGACCGAGAGGATGAAAAAAAAAATTATCATATTATTATGTTGAGAGTTGTTGTACGTAATATGGGGGGCACCCTTAGCCATTTGGGAGGGTACCGATGAAAAGGAACAAACCAACTAACCGAGTCTAGCGTGCTGTTTCTGCCAAGAGACTTTTGTCTGTGACCCCAAGAAGATCCAACTTGGTGTCTGACTTGTATGTCCAACACATTAAGCAATTCAAGCCACAAGCTCTTTCACAACAAGAAATAGACAGTGCTGTGAAGGCTTTCCAAATGCCAACCAAGCCATCTGTTCCAGAAGCCGAAGTGTCTGCAGAAAACTTGGGTGCTTACGAGGCCTCTGAAGTTGAAGCCAACGTTAGCACTACTGCTAGCATTGCTGCAGAACAAGATTGGTTTGTTTTTGAAGAAGAAGCTGAGCATCATTAGATTGGAGAACTGTTGCTGTAGTTGCTATGGCAGTATAGTAATGAATATTGAGAAAGTTTTGAGTAGTTTGTATGATTATCGTTATGTAAGAGTTGATATCAGAGAGAAGTTGTGAGTGAGATTATGATATAAGTGAGAATTACAATTAACTATAAAGGTTATAACTAGATGTTGTACTACATCATTAAGCATTGGTTATATCGCATAGTTTGATGAAGCTGCACTTAATTGTACGTAGATTTTGATTCTAGATTTGAGGGTTGGTGTAGAGAGATATTCGAGGGTATATGATGAGAATTGAATGTATATGATGGGTTAGAGTTGATTGTCCAATATTGGATATGGCCAAGTATTCATTTACTTCAATTATAGACATAACAAGATACGTTTAGATATTATTACACCCAGATATGTTGACGAAAACGTATTCGTTATCGGTTATCGGTCATAGCTAGTTATCGGTCAGTTATCGGTCAGTTATCGGTCATAGCTAATTATCAGTGCGTAATCAGTGCGTAATCAGTGCCAATTATCAGTCATAGCTTAATCAAGTTTGATAATCAATACCAAAGCATTTGATCAAAAAAACTAAAATTGCACCCAAATTACAAAGAAATTATGTTAACCACAATGGCTAATCAAAGTATGCAATCATTAAAATGTATCACTCTAAGCTTAATGAAACATTACTCGTAGTACTATGTGTCTGATATTTATACAGTTATGGTATGATTTGAGTTGAGAAGCCTATGGAGATAACGAGGTGATATGAAGAAATGGAGCGAAGCGACTAAATAAGTTGTATAGATTGCTGCGAAGCGACTTGACAATGCGTATAAATACTAACAAACAGGGTACCCGTACTGGGGTCTGTATGGTAATTGTGCAAACAATGTAGTTTGAATTTACCGAATTTGCTTCTCACACACGAACTCACTCACGGACTCACTCACGGACTCACTCACGGACTCATGGACTCACTCACTCGCTTCGCTCGTTCATTCGTTCGTTCGTTCGTTCGTTCGTTCTCGATACGCTCGCTCACTCTCTCACTCTGTCTCACACTCTTGAACATACAGTATAAAGATTCAATATTAAATTCATGAAATGATAACCATTTAGTAAGCATCAGCATAGAATGGAGATGAAATCATAGAAATCATAATCAGTTCATAACAATAGTTGATTATATAAAAGTTGTATTCAAATCAAGATTCAATTTGAAACATACAGATCATCAAAGTAGAGATCATCAAATTATACAGATCATCACATCACATCTTCAATCATAAAGTTAGCGAAATCACTGTATTCAACTGATACAAATTAAGAAGTTTATTCGTTTGCTCAACTATCGCACCCACGCACTCACTCACTCGCTTCACTCGTTCGTACGTATGAATTCTCACTCACTCACAATTTGCAACCACAATCAGTGCACGATTTGCAATGCCAAAGCTCAACCAAAAGCACAGAATAAGCGATTTTTGATTCTGGTTTGGTTGATGAAATGAGTTTCTCACTTTGTACACTTGTGTAGTATTCTTTAAACATTGCTTGGAGTATCATCAGCATGTGTTGGCGTTATAAAGTTATAGGTGCTGCCTGGTTAGTGGACAAGCGGTATTAGCAAATTATTAGGTTGATGGAGGGGTGAAGCTAGGTGTAGGTATTAGGTAGTAACTGTTTAGTTTGAAATCAGCTGTCAGGGAGTGACTAGTTTGTTTGAGCTCTACGTACGAACGAGCGAAGTGAGTGAGTGAGTGAGTGAGAACAATTGAGTGAGTGAGTGAGAACAATTGAGTGAGTAAGTGAGAGCAATTGAGTGAGTAAGTGAGAGCAATTGAGTGAGTGAATGAGTGAGAACAATTGAGTTAGTGAGTTCGTGATTTCGTGAGTGAGAACAAACTCGCTTCGCTCGTTTGTGGTAAGTGAGAGCAAACTCGCTTCGCTCGTTTAAGCAGTGCTATTATAAAAGTCGTATAATGTAATTTTCACATACTAAGCATAATAAGCATATACTGATCATAATAAGCACACTGCACTATTCATAATAATCACATACTATTCATAGTACTGCTTCGCAGCACTATTCATAATAATCACATACTATTAATCACATACTATTAATCACATACTATTCATAGTACTGCTTCGCAGCACTATTCAAAATAATCACATACTATTCATAGTACTGCTTCGCAGCACTATTATTAACTCAGCCAATCCAACTCGCTTAGTGATGAGTGGTTAGTTTCAATTTTGATAGTTATGAATAATCACTTTTTGTGATTGAGCTTAGTAGTTTTAGGCTGAGTGGTAGGGTGAGGCTAACTTCGGTAGGTAAGCTTCTGTTACCATTAAAATATAGCATACCAGCATGAAATGTAGGTATGCAAACAGATAGCCTCTGGCCTCATTGAACTTTACACTGGGTGAATACCTGCTGAAATTACCACACTTGAATGGACGTAGAGTATGATGAGTGGATTGGGAATGGTGTAGGACTGATTACAGGAGATTCTTCAACTATTTATGCTTCTGAAAATGGAGCTACATCTAATCATGACTTGACAAAGATGTTCCATTACGAATAGTGCTGCGAAGCAGTACTATGAGTGCTTGCTACTCACTCACTGAACTCACTCACGAACTCACTCACGCACTCATACTCACGCACTCATACTCATGCACTCACTCACGCACTCGCTTCGCCCAGGCTCATTGGCTCTTTTAATCAAACGATGGTGGATCCTGGGGATTTTGATAATAAAGTCTTTTACCATATAATTGTTTTTGGTAGGCCAAACTGGTGGCGTAGTGTTTCAATAAAAAGTAATCACTATTTCATGCACGCGCTAACTTACGAACGAACGAACGAGCGAACGAACGAGCGAAGCGAGTGAGTGAGTTCGTGAGTGAGTTCGTGAGTGGTGAGTAGCGAACTTGAGTGAGTTCGTGAGTGAGTTCGGTCGTTCGTTCGTGAGTGGTGAGTAGCGAACTTGAGTGAGTGGTGAGTAGCGAAAAAGAACAGTGATTGAGTTCGGTCGTTCGTTCGTGAGTAACTCGCTTCGCTCGTTTGTGGTAAATGAGAACAAACTCGCTTCGCTCGTTTGTCGCTCATTTGGTGAATATCCGAAACAACTTACACTGCAAGTTGCGGAACCGAAAGCGGTATGATAGTACATACCATAAAGACAATATTGTCTGTACCGAATATAAAGCTTGCCCAATAGCAACTAGTCTAGGAATCCTCATGGGTAGCCTATTAGCCTGTGGAAGCTGACAGCATGTAAGAATTAATAATAGACATTTTAATTGACCGAAGCGAGTGAACGAAGAGAGCCAACCAATCGAACCAACCATTTGAGCCAACCATTTGATCTCAAAGCTCACATAACACATATACCAGGGGATGTATTTGGGGGTCGAGTGGTGGTGATATAGTTGCAGCTTTTAAAGACCCAATAAGTCAGTAAGTCAGTAATTCGGTCAGTCGGTCGGTCAGTCTCATTCACTCACGAACGAACGAGCGAAGCATATTGCAACTCTATGGTCTTGGCATGTAAAAAAAATGAAAGGGAATACACAGAGTTCGAACAGCTTGATAGGCACACAATTTACAAATCTATAAAAAGTCAGTCTGCAGTTTGTAATCAAGTTGCTGATTTGCGTGCAAATGAATATCATTACAATCGCTTCTTTTAATATGATAAAGACTTCCAGTCGCTTCGCTCAATATGATACAGACTTCCAGTCGCTTCTCTTAACATGGTACAGACTTACAAGCTGCTTCGCTAATATGATCAACGCTTACAAGTTGCTTCACTCCTAGGCTTTTATTAGGTACGGGTCAACAAAAAATGCTCTTTACTCAAGAACTCACCAACTCACCAACTCACTCGCTTCGCTCGTTCGCTCGTTTGTTCGCTCAATCTCCATACCTCTTATAAATCTCCGAATCCTTATTCAGGCATGCCATTTTGCAGCAATGGCTGCACGGACATCCGCAAAGTGCAAACTAAAACAAAGCTTTATGGAAATCACAGCATCAGCTAGCATATACCACAAACGAGCGAAGCGAGTTTGTCCTACTCGCTCACTCACTCGCTTTCCCCGTTTGTCCTACTCACTCACTCACTCGCTTCACTCGTTTGTCCTACTCACTCACTAACTCGCTTCACTCGTTTGTCCTACTCACTCACTCACTCGCTTCACTCGTTTGTCCTACTCACTCACTCACTCGCTTCACTCTTTTGTCCTACTCACTCACTAACTCGCTTCACTCGTTTGTCCTACTCACTCACTCACTCGCTTCACTCGTTTGTCCTACTCACTTCCCTCGTTTGTCCTACTCACTTCCCTCGTTTGTCCTACTCACTTCCCTCGTTTGTCCTACTCACTCACTCACTCGCTTCACTCGTTTGTCCTACTCACTCACTCACTCGCTTCACTCGTTTGTCCTACTCACTCACTCACTCGCTTCACTAGTTTGTCCTACTCACTCACTCACTCGCTTCACTCGTTTGTCCTACTCACTTCCCTCGTTTGTCCTACTCACTTCCCTCGTTTGTCCTACTCACTTCCCTCGTTTGTCCTACTCACTTCACTCGTTTGTCCTTCTCCCTTATAAAAAAATTCACCTCCCAAAGGGACCTTGAGAAAATTCATCAGACTCCCAAAGGTTTCACCAGACCCCCAAAGGTGAGGATTTGTCCCATTTAACAAAATGTATAAACTGCTGCGAAGCAGCATAGGAGCGAAGCGACCTAACAGAATGTATAAACTGCTGCGAAAAACAGGAGTAATTTGCAGTCATTTTGCAGTTATTTTGCAGTCATTTTGCAGTCAGTTCGCACTCTGTTTGCAGTCAATTAGCACTCTGTTCGAAGCCATTTCACAGCCATTTCACAGCCATTTCGCAACCAACTAACTCACCAACTAGTCTCTGTGTAAAACAACCATGTGTAAAACTACCATGTGTAAGACTACCATGTGGAAAACTTTATATTACAATACACCTAGCAAAGCGAGAGAGTTTATATACATTGAAATGGGCATTCATACATTACATACATTGACATGGGTTTTCATAGATTGCATTGAAATGGGATTTCATACATTATTCAACTGTATCACTCACTCACTCACTCACTCACTCACTCACTCACTCACTCACTCACTCACTCACTCACTCACTCACTCACTCACTCGCTTCGCTCGTTCCTATGTGATATCACTTTTATGCCAATTTCTTTGGCTTTTCACCATCTTCACCAACCAATTGCTTCTTAATAAACTCATACACAGTAAATGTGACAGCTTGACCAGGAGCAACTCTCATGATTCTTGGAGTAATACCTTTATATAATGCAGCACTACCTTCTTCTTTAACTAATTGTCTTCCAATTTTCACAATACGAACCATTTGAGCCAACGAATCGCTAAATACCATGAAGCTGAAAATGTAGACATCGAATGTATGGTCTCTTTTCAACAAGATGAATATTAGAGATGGTTAATGATATTAGAGATGGTTAATGATATTAGAGATGGTCAATGATATTAGAGATAGTCAATGATATATCTAAGAGTTAACCAGATGTATTATATTACTAAAGATTAATACGAAAGTTAAAACGCTAATGTTCACATTACTCACGCACTCACTCACTCACTCACTCACTCACTCACTCACTCACTCACTCACTCACTCACTCACTCACTCACGCACTCACTCGCTTCGCTCGTTCATTTGTTCGTTCGTTTGTTCGCTCGTTTGTTCGCTCGCCATGTCAATCGACCCAGAAACCATACAAAACGCATCCCACGTAATCAACCAAGAACTAACCCTGCGGGCATACATCACCTCCAACCTCCAATTCCCCTCAATTCACGCCACCCAACTCTACGATGCCAAAGTCAAAGCCACTGATAAAGTGTTCAACAACGACAAAAACGTCATCAATGCTATACACGCGCTACTTGGAGTGATTGACCGAGGTAGAAAACAACAACAAAAGGCCAACAATACCATCACACGTAAAGACTCAGAGATCAAGAAGCTCTCTCAAAAGCTTGAAGTACTCGAAAGACAAGTTGATAAATTACAAAACAAGTTAAACCAAAACATCAATGTAAATCAATCCCAACTATCATCAACTATAAGTGAACTACAGCAAGAGAATATTCTCAAGACCAGGAAAATAACAGAGCTAAGGAACTGGAACAACGGGATCAAATCAAAGTATCAGGTTGAAATGAAACGTAGGGATTTAACTATTAGTCAATTGAAAAATAAGCTCTTACACAAGCACATTAATACGTCATCACTCGAAGGGTTTCTGGGTAATGGAGCAATGAATTATAACGTGGTGTACAACAATAATCCAATCATCGATAACCCAATGATGACAAGTGTCGGGGTGGACAAACAAGATGTGATAAAGATGGAGTTTGAGAAGGTGAAGTCTCAACTCACTCCCTTTATTGAGTATCTCGTTACGGAAAACTACAAGTATGCTGTTTTCATGGGGTTAATATCTGATTATCTATCCTCTATCAATCATCAAATTGGCTCCAAACAAAACATTGACAACCCATCGGAAGCTATCGACTTGACCCAATTCGACTCCCTTGACTCTAGTGTGGTTAAGGCGCACTCCAGTGAACTACCTCCATTCGACAAGACAATCACCCCGTTGTTGAACAATATTTATAAAATTTACCATTCATTGAGTGGGATTTGGGTGGATGATTCTAAGGATAGGATCAAGCAATTGGAGCATGAGTTGGAGATTGTGAAGCAGAATTGGCGAGATGCTTTGGGTATAGCTGAGCATTGGAAGAGAGAAATAGCAAACAATAGCGAACAATAGCGAGCGATAGCGAGCTATAGTGAGCTATAGTGAGCGATAGCGAGCTATGGTGAGCTATAGTGAGCAATAGCGAACAATATCGAACCATAGTGAGCAATAGCGAGCAATAGCAAACAATATCAAACAATATCGAACCATAGTGTGCTTTGCTGTTCTTTGAGATTTACATATCTCTTGTATATTATTGTATATTAATGTAAGATTACCAATTATTAATAATAATCAGTTAAGCTTAACAGATGATTAGCAGATGATTAGCAGATGATTAGCAGATGATTAGCAGATGATTAGCAGATGATTAGCAGATGATTACATATTGAATTCAATCAAGAAAACCATTGGAAATACTTTTATTAAGCTATAAACTTTTGAATGGAAATTCATAGCAAATAAGAAAATGCAACAAGAATAACGTAGCAAACATAATTGGGCAATTATTGGCAACACTATTAAGCCATGTCGGGTAGCATAATTAAGGCATGTAGGGTAGCATTAAGGCATGTAGGGTAGCATTAAGGCATGTAGGGTAACATAAAGCCATACAGCGTAACATAATTAAGCCATGTCGGGTAGCATTAAGGCATGTAGGGTAGCATTAAGCCATGTAGGGTAACATTAAGCCATGTAGGGTAACATTAAGCCATGTAGGGTAACATAAAGCCATGTAGGGTAACATTAAGCCATGTAGGGTAACATAAAGCCATTTAGGGTAACATTAAGCCATGTAGGGTAACATTAAGCCATGTAGGGTAACATAAAGCCATCAGGGTAACAATTTTGAACACAATTAAATATTGGCTTAACAGCTCGAACACGTATTAAACATCATGTTGGGCTTTTTCATGAACACGTCTGGTTATTTTCCAACTTCTTTCTCTTCGAACTCCCTTGATTTTCTTGGAGACACACAGTAAAGGAAAATCACTCAACATCTCCTGATTGGAGCCACTTTTGAAGCAGGCTACCCCATCAGTAATGCAAACCGACCCCAAGACATATCCCATACAATATACATTGGAATAGTTGATGTCGGACTTTTCCATAACGGCCTCCGAAAGGCCTGATTGTGGCTTGATTTCCGGGCAGGTTGAGATCCCGTTGATGTAAAACTTTATAATCTTAACCAAGTCACCATACACGAGGGTTTTAAACTCATTATTTTGAGAGCCTTGGAATGGACGAATCACCGAAACCACAGACCCTACGGCGATTGTGGCGGGCAGATTGGCGTCACGGACATTTTTGATGACACATTCACCCAGATTGATCAGATTTTGAATCATTTCTTGAAGCACTAGAGTTCTTGAAAATCGGTCAAATTCTCCCGCAAGATAGTTTTGTTTGTTTAATGGTGGTGCTTGTGCAAAGGTTACCACATTGGAGTTTTGGGTGATGTAACCGATTGAAGAGAGACGAGCCGAGGAGGAGTGAGTTTGGTTTGTAAGACCTGCTGTTTCTTTATCAAACTGGAGGGTAGATGGAATAATGGTTGACTTGTCATGTAATTCATCTGAATTGTTAACTAATTCATCTGATTTGTTAACTAATTCATCTGATTTGTCATGTAATTCATCTGACTTGTCATGTAATTCATTTGACTTGTCAACTAATTCACTCTTGGGTATATTCTCATTTAAACCTTCATTGGATATTCTCTTAATGCCAATCACACGAATATCCCTCTTTGAAGGATTTTCCGAATCTTCACCAAACTCAATTGAAACTGCATTCATGGGATACTTGCCATCTCTAGTAACCACAGATCCGTACATCCAGAGCACCGTCAAAGCAACAGCCATAGTAACCAACAAACATCCAAGTATTGTCCCTAAAACTATCCCTGCAATCATCATTCGGCCCTACTAAAAGGCCGAAACTACACCTTTAAATACCAAATTGGCTTATTCAGATACAGGGGTCAGTACCACATCTGATTTATCACTTCTTCAAAGACTGTATAAAGCGATCGAATTCATCATCAGGATCCTCAATGTGTTCCTCCTCTTGTACCACACGCAGTTCATCCAACAACTTGTATTTTCTATGAGACTTCTTTTCCTTACTCTGTTTAAGCTTAGCGTTTCGGTCTGCGATTATGGCATTTCGAGACGTTCCAGGATTGTTCAAATCGTCGAGCCTTAATGCTAGAATCTCTCTAGCCTTTTTCCGATTCAGCTCCTGGGATCTAGAGTATTGACAAGTTACCACGATTCCGGTTGGGAGATGTGTTAATTGAACTTTACTATTGGTTTTATTGATTTTTTGACCTCCGGGTCCTCGTCCTCCTTTGAGAAACTTTTCCTCTATTTCATCATCTTTTACTAGCCAGAGAGGTCTTGGAGGGAGTTTGGTTTTCTTTGGGATTGCTAGAGAGGGGATTGAGGTGGTGAAGAGTCTTTTGAGCATAACGAGCGAGCGAACAAACGAACGAGCGAAGCGAGTGAGTGCGTGAGTGAGTGAGTGCGTGAGTGAGATAGTGCGTCAGTGAGATAGTGCATGAGTGAGTGCGTGAGTAGCTAATGTATATAATCTAGCTAATGCATTCAATCTAGCTAATGTATACAATCTAGCTAATGCATTCAATCTAGCTAATGTATACAATCTAGCTAATTCTTTGAACCCAAACAAGTGTCTAGCAATGCTTTTGATATGAGAATCCATGGATTCAATACAAATTGCTATGATTTGTACAAACCAACTTTTACATGTGAGCTGGAGTAAATGTTGAGTTCGTGGTAATGGGTTTGTAGTTGCTGGCTCCTTCACTGCTTTGCCGGTTTACTTTCACCGCTTCGCTGGTTTCCTCTATGACAGGAGAACATACCCGAAATCACTAGCGAAGCGAAATGAGAACACGAAATCATGAGCGGAGCGATTGATTTCTATCAAGTACACATATGGTTGAGTATTAAATGAGAACACGAAATCATGAGCGAAGCGATTGATTTCTATCAAGTACACATATGGTTGAAATGAGAACACATATGGTTGAGTGTCACATATAAATATTACATGGCTTTGTAACGATTAGGTGAGATTGTAGACGATTTCATACACTATTTGTAATGGAGGATACACTATACTCATAGTATTGCTTCGCAAGCGAACGAGCGAAGCGAGTGAGTGAGTGAGTGGGTGAGTGAGTGAGTGAGTAAGCGATTGAGTGAGTGCGTGAGTGAGTGAGTGAGTGAGTGGGTAAGCGATTGAGTGAGTAGGCGATTGAAAAACTCGAGTGAGCTTTTCTATCTATTTCCAAATCAACACCATTATTGTATCTGGTTAAAGCCTATTATGAATGGTTTTGAAATCATAAAAGTACGCCATTAACAGCTTGATTGAATTTTCTGTTGGTTCAAGCACTCACGTACTCACGAACGAACTCACGAACGAACTCACGAACGAACTCGCACTCAGACTCTCTCACTCACTCACGCACTCACTCAGACTCTCTCACTCACTCACGCACTCACTCAGCATTCACTACTCACTTCCTTCGTTCAACTTTGGGAACTGTCAATGCTTTGTAGGAATTGGGTAGCTTGAATGTGGTGCATGAAGTTGAATAGGAATTTAATTATTCGTTGTTTTCGGCATGATATCCTGTCCTACATAGATTAGCTTATTACCCCCAACCAAAGTCTAGGTGTGTCAGTAACCGGTATGAGATGACATTGTCAATCCTGTAACCTGAGAACGTTACAGAGCCACTGATATTTACAGAAGTGATAGGTTGTACGAGTTAATTCATAAAGTTTAATGTTGATTATTAACATAATTAATTCATGGAGCTCTTATTCGGAGCTTTCGAGGGAACGAACGAGCGAAGCGAGTGAGTGAGTGAGTGAGTGAGTGAGTGAGTGAGTGAGTGAGTGAGTGAGTGAGTGAGTGCGAGCATTTGACTTTTATTATCAGAAAAGTTACCCTCTATATCGCTGATGTATTATGTGCCTCAGAAAAGGTACCCTCTGACGAACGAGCGAACGAGCGAACTCACTCACTCACGAACTCACTCACTCGCTTCGCTCATTCGTTTGTTCGTTCGTGTGAGAGTGAGTGAGTAGCAAAACTCTAATAAATGCAGGATATCAATTATACGTTGAAATCATAGAAACTAAATCAAAAGAATTCGCTACTCACTCGCACGGCTCAGAAGCAAGAAGTTGTTGTTCAACCGTGTGTAAACAAAGACTTTTGCCATTGAGAGTTCCAGGGTCACATTGATATTCAAAGATTCTGAATCGTCGTTGACTCGCTATTTCAATTACCCAATCGGGAGGTCCCATATAAAGGTGGTATGCGAAGAACGAACGAACGAGCGAAGCGAGTGAGTGAGTGAGTGAGTAATCGAACGAACGAACGAACGAACGAACGAACGCACTCACGGACTCACTCACGAACTCGCTTCGCTCGTTCCTTCATTGAAATGCCTAAGCTTTTGTTAAAAAGTAGATAGAGTTTATGTTGGGTTATGCTGGCTGTTGGGTCATGTTGGTCAAATTTCAATGACATATATCTTGTATTCGGAGCTTGGTTGGTTCTCTTGAATTGCTGCGAAATTTTGACAAAATAGCTTTTTTTAACAATACACACATACTGATTAATTATGGCTAAGCTAACTAAAAACAATATAACCGTACTTATTACTGCCTTTATAATTCAATTGGGGATTTCTGGTGTGAATACTTGTGTGGTTCCAAACATAGTAATGGTATTCAAGACATAAATCATAGCAATTACTATCGAATTAATCCAAATAACAAACGTATGTAGAGACAGAAGATGTCAGATGAATGGTCAAAGCATATTGACTGTTTGATTCAAGTGAATAATTAGAGATAATCATGAGCAGCTAGGGAATGGACGCTTGCATCCTACTCTTATCGACTTTGTACTTGAGTAGATTTGCAATGTATTTTGCTTTCACTTTCTTTGTGAATGTACCTTTGTAATGTGAGTGTTAGGTGTACGACCTAATATTATTGGCCAATCTTAACAATGAGTACGATGTGAAAGGAAATTGAGGTTAATATGAATGAGCACGAATGAGTGTTAACAAGTACGAATAAATGAATCAGTGTCAACGAGTATGAATGTGAAGGAGTATCAATAAATGAACGAGTCTATGAATAAATACAAGTATTGAATGCAAAAATATAAAAGAGTATAAAGGAATATAGGAGTATATGAATATCTCACTCGTTGTATATGAATGCGAACGAGTCAACCCCAATTCCAAAAATGAGTACGAGCGAAGCGAGTGCGTGAGTGAGAACGAACAAAGTGAGTGAGTGAGTAGCAGCGAAGCGACTTTCATTTTTGGTATAGACTGCTACGAAACGAGCGTAGTTTGACTCAACGAGCGTAGTTTGACTCAACTAGCGTAGTTTGACTCAACGAGCGTAGTTTGACTCAACGAGCGTAGTTTGTTCAAATCAAAGAAATTCGCAACTTATGGTTCACTCGTTTGTTCTTTCATATGAATTCGCTACTCACCAACTCAAGTGAGTGAGATTGATTTTCCAACTGTGAGTAAGTAGCCCAGTATTGACACTCTCACTCACAAACAAACTCACTTTGTTGGTTCAGGCTCACTCACGAACTCACTCACGAACTCACTCACGAACTCACCCAGTCACTTTATTGGTTCAAACTCACTCACTTTATTGGTTCAAACTCACTCACTTTATTGGTTCAAACTCACTCACATTATTGGTTCAGACTCACTCACATTATTGGTTCAGACTCACTAACTCACTCACTCACTCACTTACTTACTCACTCACTCACTCACGAACAAACTCGCTTCGCTCGATTGTTCTCACCCACTCACTCACCCACTCAATTTATTGGTTCAGACTCACTCACTCACTAACTCACTCACTCACTCACTTACTTACTCACTCACTCACTCACGAACAAACTCGCTTCGCTCGATTGTTCTCACCCACTCACTCACTCACTCACTCACTCGCTTCGCTCGTTCGTTCGTTTGTTCGCTCGCTCTGTTTACATTCCTCTCACAAAAAACCCATGTCATTTGAAAGAGGTCAAGTCTACGTAGCTTCTGCCCTCCCAGGAGAAACCCCCCAAGACGATTCCCTCAATGAAATCACCAAAGCTTTCCGCTCCTTCATCCTTGAATTCCGGCTCGATGCTCAATTCGTCTATAGAGACCAACTTCGTGAAAACTTGTTGATTAAAAATTACTTTCTCAAGGTTAACTCAGAACACTTGATTGGATACAATGAAGAGTTGAATAAGAAGCTCGCAGATGATCCCACAGATATGATTCCTTTGTTCGAGCAAGCCATTACGGATGTTGCCAAGCGAATTGCCTATCTTTCCAATGAAGAAGTTCCAAGTGATTTCCCCAATTGTCAGCTTATATTGTATCTGAATGCTCAACAAATCTCGTTAAGGAATTTGGATTCAGAAAACATCTCCAAGATTGTTAGAATCTCCGGTATCATCATATCCGCTTCCGTCTTATCTTCAAGAGCTACAATGGCTCAACTCATCTGTCGTCAGTGTAAACATACAATGAAAGTTAGGGTCAAGTCAGGTTTTGGTCAAGTGGTTTTACCTCAAAGATGTCAAGGTACTCATAACTTTGATGACTCGTCAGGTCAAGAAAAGTGCCCAACAGACCCATATGTCATTGTTCATGACAAGTCCACCTTCGTTGACCAACAGGTTATGAAGCTTCAAGAGTCTCCTGATATGGTTCCTGTGGGAGAAATGCCAAGACACATCTTACTTCAAGCTGACAGATATATGACTAATCAGGTTGTACCTGGAACACGAGTCACCATAATTGGTATCTATCTGATTTTCCAATCCAAACAAAAGGCCAACGGAACTACAAACAGTGGAGGTGGAGGTACTGTGGCTATTCGTAATCCATATCTTAAGATTTTGGGTATCCAAACTCAAGTTGAAAACTCAACCAGTGGTCAAGGTATCACATTTAGTGAAGAAGAGGAAGAAGAATTCTTGAAGCTTTCAAGATTACCTAACTTGTATGACGTATTCTCTAATTCCATAGCTCCGGGTATTTGGGGTAATCAAGATATCAAAAAAGCAATCACTTGTTTGCTTATGGGAGGTTCCAAGAAAATCCTTCCTGATGGTATGAGATTAAGAGGTGATATCAATGTTTTATTGTTGGGAGATCCTGGTACTGCCAAATCTCAACTTTTAAAATTTGTTGAAAAAGTCTCTCCAATCTCAGTTTACACCTCTGGTAAAGGGTCCTCGGCTGCTGGTTTAACAGCTTCAGTACAAAGAGATACCATGACACGTGACTTCTATTTAGAAGGAGGAGCAATGGTATTAGCCGATGGAGGAGTTGTATGTATTGATGAATTTGATAAAATGAGAGATGAGGATAGAGTTGCCATTCATGAAGCTATGGAACAACAAACCATATCCATTGCCAAAGCTGGTATAACTACTGTGTTGAACTCTAGAACTTCGGTACTCGCTGCTGCCAACCCAATCTACGGTAGATATGATGAACTTAAATCACCAGGAGAAAACATTGATTTCCAAACAACCATCTTATCCAGATTCGATATGATCTTTATCGTCAAAGACGATCACAACGAGTCGCGTGATCTTTCCATTGCTCGTCACGTCATGAATGTCCATACCGGAGGGAAGATTGAACAAGCTCAAGAAGGTGAGATCCCAGTGAACACCATGAAAAGATATATCCAATATGTCAAATTAAGGTGCGCCCCACGCTTATCTCCAGAAGCCGCAGAGCGTTTGTCATCTCATTTCGTACTGATCAGACGTCGTTTGCAACTCAACGAAGCAGACATGAATGAAAGATCCTCCATTCCAATCACAGTCAGACAACTTGAAGCCATCATTCGTATAACAGAGCTGTTGGCTAAACTTCGCTTAAACCCAGTGGCTACTGAAGAGCACGTGGAGGAAGCCATCCGTTTGTTCACAGCATCCACCATGGATGCAGTGAACCAAGGTGTGGCTAGTGGAGGACTTGTGGGAGACAGCTCCCTCAATGCAGAAATTAAAAAGGTTGAGCAAGAATTGCGTAGAAGATTACCAATTGGATGGTCCACAGCATACAGAACATTAAGGAAGGAGTTTGTGGACTCGGGAAAGACTTCGGTCGGTGCCTTGGACCGTGCTTTGTATATTATGGAGCGTCATGAGGTGATACGGTTTAGACATCAAAGGCAGAATGTGTTGAGAGTGGGTGTTTAAGTGTGAGGAAGATGTATTGATGTAGCTGATCAGCTGTTGTATTATTTGTTTAATTTAATTTCAAAGTGTGTATGAGTGGTGTAGTGCTGTGTACGAGCGAAGCGAGTACACAGTGCTGAGTGCTAAGTACTGAGTATTGAGTATAAAGTACTGAGTATTGAGTATAAAGTACTGAGTATTGAGTATTGAGTGCTGAGTGCTGAGTATAAAGTGCGCGAACTGAGTATTGAGAACTGAGTGCTGAGAATTGGGAATTGAGTATTGAGTACAGAGAACTGAGTGCTGAGTGCTGAGAACTGAGTGCTGAGTGCTGAGTACTGAGAATTGAGTATTGAGAACTGAGTGCTGAGTACTGAGAATTGAGTATTGAGTACTGAGTGCTGAGTGCTGAGAATTGAGTATTGAGTACTGAGTGCTGAGTGCTGAGAACCGAGTTTAAAGTGCTGAGTACTGAGAACTGAGTATTGAGTACTGAGAATTGAGTATTAAGTACTGAGTGCTGAGAATTGAGTTTAAGGTGCTGAGTACTGAGAACTGAGTGCTGAGTGCTTAGTGCTAAGTGCTTAGTGCTAAGAACTGAGAATTGAGTATTGATAACTGAGTGCTGAGAACTGAACACTGAGTGCTGAGTATTGAGTATTGAGTATTGAGTGCTGAGTGCTGAGTATAAAGTGCGCGAACTGAGTGAGTATTGAGAACTGAGTGCTGAGAATTGAGTATTGAGAACTGAGTGCTGAGAATTGAGTATTGAGTACTGAGTGCTGAGAATTGAGTATTGAGAACTGAGTGCTGAGAACTGAGAACTGAACACTGAGTGCTGAGAACTAAGAATTGAACACTGAGTGCTGAGAACTAAGAATTGAGTATTGAGAACTGAGTACTGAGAACTGAGAACTAAGTACTGAGTACTGAGAACTGAACACTAAGCTGAGAACTGAATACTGAACACTGAATGCAGAGTATTATTGACCCTTCAAAACTAATTCCAAGACTAAGCAAAACCTTTGTGTAAATTTATAAAGGTTATCACACGCTCACTCACATGATCGTTTGTGGCTCTTGGAAATCACCGTTTTTGATTGAAAGTCATAACAGCATTTCGCAGAAATAATGAACGAGCGAAGCGAGTGAGTGAGTGCGTGAGTGAGTGCGTGAGTGAGATTGAGTTCGAGACTGAGAGTGAGAGTGCGTGAGCCGTAAGAGTGAGTTCGTGGATTTTCAATGTACATTACGAATGAACTCACTCACTCATTTGCACTCACTCATTTGCACTCACTCATTTGCACTCACTCATTTGCACTCACTCATTTGCACTCACTCATTTGCACTCACTCATTTGCACTCTCTCACTCATTTGCACTCTCTCACTCATTTGCACTCACTCACTCACTCACGAACAAACTCGCTTCGCTCGCTCGTTCGCTCGTTCCGTTCCTCTACAAAATACCTTAAATTCTTCCCAACCTTGTATTTTACATATAAATTCTTGGACAATAGTCCACTCAACAGAGCAAATGTACAGAGGTGCACACGTATATCTTTTTCTTCACCAACGTTTGAGTGTAAAGTTTACATCAGATTGAGAGTCTAGACAACCTCATTATGATCTCATCATGACCTCAAACCTTTCCTGATGATCTCAGAAACAAAGGTCATGATCTCATCATGACCTTTTCTTGTAATCTTCTATTGTGATATTTTGGTCTCTTTATCTGGTAACGCACGCCACTATGCCTTCAATATAATCACCACAGAGTCTCCTCGCAAAAACATCTTGGAGACAAACCTCTCTTTGGAAACGGTCTTGACAACCTTGCCTGTCTGATTCTTCACATTCTCTGTCCACAATTCCTTTACGCTTTCCAAAACCAAGTTGCAGTGTCTGTCAAAGGCCCGGACCTTGGCAATGAGCTTGTGGTTGTTTCTGCACAGTATCACCACGGGAGTTCCGTTGTTTAAGGCATCCTGAATGAGCGACATGGGGCCATGGGTGAATTCAAACTCCTCGAGTTTCTGGAGCTCGAGCTCGGTTAGTTCCGAACGAGGACGATCGATGAGTTCGCTGTTTGTTAGTTTGGTTGGGTTAGTATTGGTACATACCTCATTGTTTTTCGAACGAGCGAAGCGAGTGAGTGAATTTTTAAGAACGAACGAACGAACGAGCGAACGAGCGAACGAGCGAAGCGAGTGAGTGAGTTAGTGAGTTAGTGAGTGAGTGAGTGAGTGAGTGAGTTCGTGAGTGAGTGAGTGGCCTTTTGTATAAGAGCGAATGGACGAAATCTATTAATTTAAAGGTACTTTGTATGTATTAAAATTGTGAATATGATCTCTATGATTTCTATGACTTCTATGAGTTCTATGACTTCAATGATCTCTATGATCTCTATGACCTCAATGACCTCAATGACCTCAATGACCTCAATGACCTCAATGACCTCAATGACCTCAATGACCTCTATGACCTCTATGACCTCAATGACCTCAATGATCTCAATGACCTCAATGACCTCAATGACTTCATTACTATTATGATATAATCTCTACAATCTATAACATCTATCACTTTGTTTCATTGAAGTCTCATTGGAACAAAACAAGAGAAGTGCTGCAATAATACACAACCAAGTTAGAGCTCATTTGTATTTTGCTGCTGGTACTCAATTATGAATAAGCAGCCTCAACCATACAGTTCAAGGTATAAACCATAACCGTTATGAACCTTGTGGTGGATGCAGACAATGTATAGGAACTTGGTGTATGTGTATTGCCATTGAGTACCTCAAGAAACCATTCTTATGAAACCAAAAGTGTAAAGAGTATAAACAACACCAACAAACATTAGCTTTGCAATAGTAATGTTTTCGTGAATGAGATTACTATATGGATGGCATCGGTATATTTGCAACCAAAAGAGAGAAAACGAGCGAAGAGAGAAAACGAGCAAAGCGAGAAATAACAACTGAATGTATAACATTCATTAAACATCTTTTCTTTGCTTCGACTGTTCTTTAATCGTATTGTTAACATTCGCCTTTGGACTCTTACCCTTTTAAAGTGATAGGGTGAAACATCCTCACCTGATGTGTTCTCACATCCGTTTTACGCTAAACATTTCGTTCAGAAAGAATTAATTTGCTCGATCGGTAGATGTTATTTTATCAAAGGAAGTCACTACTGACTCGACGAACGAGCGAACGAGCGAAGCGAGTTAGTGGGTTAGTTCGTTCGTTCGTGAGTGGGTGAGTTCGTTTGTTCGTGAGTGCGTAAATGAGTGAATAAGTGCATGAGTGAATGAGTGCATGTGAGTACATCGACAAACCAGCGAAAAGAATTCACTAATCACTCACTCACGCACTCACTCACTCTTCGCTTGTGAGTTCAATCGTCAGTTCGCCCGTTCGCAGTTTATGAATAGTTCTGTAAAGTACTGTGAGTAATATAGTTTATGAATAGTGCCGTGAGCCCACGAGTAGTGTTGTGAAGCAGTACTATGAGTAATATAGTTAATAAATAGTATATATGAATAGTATAGATGAATA
Organism: Kodamaea lidongshanica (nom. inval.); assembly: GCA_030562865.1. NCBI lineage: Eukaryota > Fungi > Ascomycota > Pichiomycetes > Serinales > Debaryomycetaceae > Kodamaea > Kodamaea lidongshanica (nom. inval.). The sequence goes on from JAKUAJ010000079.1 coordinate 84,926, forward strand.
TTACTGTGAAGGATCAGTATACGAATAGTTTTGAAAAGTACTATGAATTATTATAAAGTTTGTCGTGTATAAAGTTGTGCCTTTTATTGGTTTCATTTGTACAAACGCTCCATAATAAAAACACGCATAATATATATCGGATGCAAATCACATCTAAAGATGGTGATAAATGTCATAGGATAATCCGGATTGCCAATCACGTCATAAATTGGTGACAATGTCATGATAATCCGGCTTGCCAATCACGTCATAAATTGTTGATAATGTCATGATAACCCGAATGCCAATCACGTCATAAATTGGTGAAAATGTCATATGATAATCTATATTTGATAATCTTGTATATAATAAGCATATGAGCTGAGCATATGAGTTTGCTGATTTCATTTCGTTCGTATACCTAGTTTACAATATCCAACTTTGAAACGAACGACGGAACAAATGAGCGAATGAGTTCGTGAGGGTTGTGTTTCGGAGTGACTACGATCTAAACTTCAGACTTTCTGTTGTTAATCTTTGGGTTCCTCGCCTTTATATACTCTAATTGATATGAAATGAGGTGGTTTGTGTCACTGCTGACAGAAGCGCTCTTCACCCTTTGTCTAAGGGTTGTTGCTTAGTCAGAGGTTTTATTTGGTTATTTAGTGTTGTAGTAACCCAAATACCTAACAGTGAGTGAGTTAGTGAGTGAATAAGTGAGTGGGTGAATAAGTGAATAAGTGAGTGATTGAGTGGGTGAGTGAGTGAGTGAGTGAATAAGTGAGTGAGTGAGTAAGGAATAATTGAGTAAGGAATAAGTGGTTAAGGAATAAGTGAGTAAATAAGTGAGCGAGTTAGTCACTTTATCTCTTCGCAATTAACTCGCACCTAACTCTCTTCGCTTGTTAGGTTGCAAGCTAGTTTTTGAGTAGCGAATGTATTTGACACGACCTAATGTAATCTTAAACCAGTACTACATTGAACCCCATCACTCATTCTTATAGAGTTGCAAACTATACTATGGTGATGACTATCAAAGCAGGACAATGCAAAAGCATAGGGCGAGCAAACTAGGTGAGCCAAACGCGAACGAACGAGCGAAGTGAGTGAGTGAGTGAGTGAGTGAGTGTTCGTGAGTGAGTGCGTAAATGAGTGAGTGAGTTCATTCGCAATGTACATTGAAAATTATTAGCTGTAAATTCCGGTTTTAAGGGGATCTAGGGCTTGCCTGGTCGGGCTTAATGGCAATTACTCAGTTTATTCTGGGCGGCAATTTGGTGATGGAACGTCTGGACCTAGGAGTAAGCGGATTGGGTAGGAGGTTATCCCGGATGTTATGATCGGCGGAAACAAATTGATCTGTTAGAATTTTAACCCTAGAGAGATAACTCTCGACCTTGGGGTAGGCAATCCATAGACCTTCCGGGCGGTCTCAAGGGCCCGGAAGATATTATCTTATTAGTATAACTAATGTACGAAAAACAACTTAAATTTCTAAACACCGGAAGTAG
>JAKUAJ010000080.1:0-17470 GCA_030562865.1 Kodamaea lidongshanica (nom. inval.)
GACCTTGCCTTCTGGACTCCAGAGTCCGTCCAGAAGAGGGTGTTTTGCCGTCTGATGGTCGAGTTTCCGTAACTCCCATAGACGCATTCTATTACTACTTCATGTTTCCACATATCGTAACGCCCGAGATACCCCCCTCCCCTATCCCTAGAGTCCTAGTCTCTGGAATGCTATCTCCAACCTATATTAAGTTAGAACCTACCCCCCCGATTGTCCCAACCAGGCAAGCCCTAAGTACTAATAAACCGGTATTTACAGCTAACAAGTAGTGTACTTTTGAGTGAGTGAGTGAGTGAGTGAGTGAGTGAGTAGTGTACTTTTGAGTGAGTTTATTAGTGAGGGACGTTCGTGAGTCTATGAGTGAGGAACGTTCGCGGGTTCGCGCTTACTTTGTTCGTTCACACCACTTTGTTCGTTTGCACACACAACAAACTCGCCTCGCTTCGCTCGTTCGCTCGTTTGGTTCACACCCACTTTGTTCGTTGCACCCATCAAAGTTTGGACGAGTCTTCTTATGTTCATTTTTTTTCTTTATAATACCCAGACATTCTTCAAAGGTATCAGCTCAAAAAACAGTGTTGAATAATCCAACTATTGTTCAAAGGGTGCTTGGGGCCACCCATGAACAAATTGTTTTCAAACAACACCTCAAATGTATTTCCTTTATACCTCTTCAAGTCCAAAACTACAACTTCTATGTCAAATATACCAATTATACTATCTCTTTTTCCTCAATTTTGATTCTTTTCAATGAGTTCTCCATTTTCTGTCGATTCAGAAATGTACTTGAAAAAGCGTTAACAAGTTTTAGGCTTTGTAGAGTTTGTAATTTCAGGCTTCTCTTCAGGCTTTTCTTCAGGCTTTCCTTCAGGCTTCAGCTTTGACAATTTCGTCAAGGTATTCATGTGTAGCACCAACTTTTCTCAAAAAGTCTCATAGGAGAGGAAAATCAATTCCCTCTTTAAAAATTGACTGGATGGTATTACCAAGTGTCCACTTTTTGGTTTCGAAGCAACATGATTCAATGCTAGGTTCTAAACCACATGATTTGATTCAATGCAAAGTTCTAAACCACATGATTATGCTAGGTGCTAAAGCCAAATTCTCTAGCTCAGTATCCGCATCAAAAAGCACAATTCTCTCTTCGTCACTTGGTGCCACTAAATTCTTGTTGTTTGACAATGACCAAATATTCATCGTTTGTCATCAAATCTGTGTTTCCTGATTCTTTTCTGAAATTCTTAAACGATATGATATCCAACATTAATGGTTGCAACTCTAAAGCAAGTTGAATCACATGAGGAGGTATCACATGCAAGATGTTCTCGTAGAGACTTGAATCTAAATCTGCATCAAAAATGGCATTCCAATGGGCATTGATCGTTTCCTTGTGTTTAGCAAAAAGTTTAGAGGATGTAGATTCAGGTTCGCTGTACGTGTATAAAAAGAAATCTGATGGATGTTTTGGTTAAGACTAGAACCAAACGAGCGAAGCGAGTGAGAATCAAACGAGCGAAGCGAGTTTGTGGTGGGTGCAAACGAACAAAATAAGAGTGAACCAAACTCGCTTCGCTCGTTTGTCAAGTGAATCTTTAAAGTTTCGAAACCAACAAACTGGTGATGAAATCAAGGACATCATATTCAAACTGTCAAGATTAGCCTCGTTTGAACTTTGTTCAAACGAACTCGCTACTCTTCTCCTAGCTTGGCTGGTTTATTTGTAGATATCAAATCGAAAGAACTCGCTCGTTCATTTGCAGATATCAAATCGAAAAAACTCGCTGGTTCATTTGTAAATATCAAATCGAAAGAACTCGCTCGTTCATTTGTAGACATTATATCAAAAAAATTCACTACTCAATAACTATCACTCATACTCACTTTCACTCAGTCAAACTAACTAACACTCACTAACACTCATTCTCACTTTCACTCACTAACACTAACTAACACTCATACTCAATTTCACTCACTAGCACTAACTAACACTAACTAACACTCATACTCAATTTCACTAACTAACAAAAAAGTCACTCTCGCTCACTCGCTCGCTTCGCTCGTTCGTTCGTGAATAGCAAATATTTACCTTACATTTTTGCGGTACGGGTTTTTAATGGTTTGTTTTATAAAAATTCACCAGGCCCCAAAGGGCAACAATCCCATGAAATCATTGGAACATGTGTTGTTAAACTAGATTTGTAAATTGCGCTTAAATAACCTTGAAAGTATGAAGCAAACTCCAAAGCGACACTCATGAACTCAATCACGAACTCACGAACGAGCGAAATCACGAACGAGCGAACTCACGAACGAGCGAACTCACGAACTCACGAAATCACGAACGAGCGAACTCACGAAATCACGAAATCACGAAATCACGAAATCACGAAATCACGAACGAGCAAACGAGCGAACAAGCGAGCTCACGAAGTCACTCGCTTCGCTTCGTTCGTTCGTATCAACTATTGATATCTGACCTCTTATTGTTTGGTCACTCACTCGCAGTAACTCACAGTCACTCGCAATCTCCCAAATCGCTTCGCTCATTTGTTCGCTTCGCTTACTCGCACCCATTCGCAATCTCCAAACTGTCACTCTCACTCACTAACAAAAAAGTTGTTACTCGCACTCACTCACTCACTCACTCACTCACTCACTCACTCACTCACTCACTCACTCACTCACTCACTCGCTTCGCTCGTTCGTTCGTTCGTTCGTTCGTTCGTTCGTTCGTTCGTTCACAACCCCCTCTTTGCCAATCTATCCTCCTCACGAATCAGCAAAATAGAAACCCCACTCATCAAATTTCCCAATCCAGTTGAACATTCCAAAATCTTTTCTGGCTTGTCATAATTCACTGTAGCCATCACAATTGCTTTAGCTAATTTTGCTGGGTTATCAGCAGTAAATATCCCACTACCAACAAAAATCCCATCACATCCCAATTGCATCAATAATGCAGCATCTGCAGGGGTCGCAACACCACCAGCAGCAAAATTAACAACAGGTAATCTACCCAAAGAAACAACTTCATTCAACAACTCTACTGGAACTCGTAATTGAGCTGCATAACTGGCAATTTCTGCATGTGTTTTCAATTTGGTAACCATATTAATTTCTTTTTTGATTGCAGTGATATGTTTAACAGCTTCCGAAACATCACCAGTACCAGCTTCACCCTTGGTTCTAATAAAGGCAGCACCTTCATTAATTCTTCTTAAAGCTTCTCCTAAATCCTTTGCTCCACATACAAATGGTACTTTAAAATTATTTTTAGCAATATGATTCCAATTATCAGCTGGGGTTAAAACCTCACTTTCATCAATATAATCAATTTCTAAAGCTTGTAAGACTTGAGCTTCAACACTATGTCCAATTCTAACTTTAGCCATTACAGGAATTGATACTGAACTAATGATTTCTTTAATCATTTTAGGATCAGACATACGACATACTTTACCACTCTTTCTCATTTCAGAGGGAATTGCTTCCAATGCCATAACTGCGCACGCTCCAGCTTGCTCTGCAATTCTCGCTTGTTCGGCATTCACAACATCCATAATCACTCCACCTTTTAACATTTGGGCTAAACCAGCCTTGACTTTGAAATCGGTCATTTTTGCCTCTTGATGAAACTTTTTCATTTCCTTCATTTATATGGACAATTGCTCGGCATTTTTGGGCTGGGGCTGAAAACCATATGACGATGATTCTTTGACTCAGATTGAGAGAGAATGGTAAGTTCTTTAAGAGGATTTACATCAATAAGAGTGAGTGAGTGCGTGAGTGTGTGTATGTTAATGTATATGTATATTTATATGTATATGTATATTTATATGTATATGTATATGTTGATGATTAATCTATAGATTTTTCAGTATATCAATTCCAATGACTCACTATGACTCTGCTCATAAGAATGTTTGACTCTGTTAGAATGTTTGACTCTGTTAGAATGTTTGACTATGTCAGAATGCTTGACTATGTCAGAATGCTTGACTAAAATGCTTGACTCTGTATAATGCTTGACTCTGTGCTTGACTCTGGATCTTATGTCTTGTGATTTTTTTTTCAAAAAATCATCTCTTTATGAAACAACAAACTGTTGGAGTTCTTGCTCTTCAAGGTGCATTCTATGAACATATAGACTACTTTAATAGAGTTCAACTTGATGCCCAATATAAAGACACTTTCCGAGTTATGCCTGTGCGAACTCCTGATGATTTGCTACAATGCGACTCTTTGGTTATACCTGGAGGTGAGTCAACCTCCATTTCCTTGATTGCAGAGTCTACAGGTATGTTGCAACCACTTTTGGATTACGTTGCTAATACCAATAAACCTGTTTGGGGGACGTGTGCAGGGCTTATTTTCTTACTGACTCATTTGCGTAATGGCAAGTTGAATCAACATATCCTTGGTGGTTTAGATGTTGAAGTTACTAGAAATGCTTTTGGAAGGCAATTGGATCTGTTTCTGAAACTGTTGGATTTTTCTTCATTTATTCCAGATTGCCATGACTTTCTTACTGTGTTTATTAGAGCTCCAGTGGTTTCCAAAATCTTGACCAAAAATGAACTTGAACAGGTAGAAGTAAGTGAACAGGTAGAAGTAAGTGAACAGGCACAAGCAAGTGAACAGGCACAAGCAAGTGAACAGGCACAAGCAAACGAAATCGCGCACTCACATGAAAATGAACTTGGACACTCTCTCGCACACTCACAGGAAAATGAACTTGGACACCCTCTTGCACACCCTCTTGCACACCCTCTTGCACACCCTCCTGCCCACTCTGACTTGATTGTAAGCACCAATGCCGGAACAAACAAGAGTGACATTGAGGTCCTCTACACATTAAACCATTTGATTGTTGCTGTTAGACAAGGTAGAATCTTGGGAACTAGTTTTCATCCCGAATTGTCTGGAGATGTTAGATTTCACAAATGGTTTATAGATGAGTTTGTACTCAAATCAAAATGTGATTAAAAAATGTAGTTTCCAGTGTAGTCCACTTTTGCAGCCATTTGGGAATAAAGAGTCACAAAGCAACATAGACCCTTTGTTTGGGCTTTTGTGAATCGTGACAGGACAACAATACACTTTGTATAAGGCAGCAGGGTGTAAACAATGTTTTGAATATTTTCTTCTTTGGTTTAATTTTGGCACTTTTGCATAAAGATGAGCAGATTCAATTGAATGGTAATTATGTATCGAGATGATCATATTGGAGGATGTTTGTAACCAAAAATGAAAACTGTACATCGATCCTTCTTATACAACACAAAGAAGACCATTTTGGCGATTGTGATGTCATATCCAAACACCGTTTTGGGTCTTTTAAATTTCTTCCTTAGTGTATTGTTAATTGAGATGAGATTAAAAGTTGATTGTTGAGTATGGGAGAGAATCAAGTGGATACGAATAGTTATGTGGATACGAAGTTACGTGCATACGAGAGACTTGTTTATATTTGGCAAAAGTACTGTTCGTATTCCGATCTCTAGTACACAAAATGAGTGTTTATTCACTGATATTGTGTATACCATATACCAAAGTACAAGTCTTTACGATACTGTATAATTTAAAAAGCCACCCAAAAGACCCCAAACATCTATACATCTACTCGCTAAATTATAAATCAAATCTTTGATTAAACAAACTACTCAAAACCATTCGATTGTACTCACCTTGAAACCCCTTCAATAGTCCTCCCTTTGTAATATTCGCAGAGTACGAGCTAAAAAAAATCCATCAATGATGCAACATGCTCGAATATACAATAATCGGAAACCAGCCAACAATCCATCAAGTATAGGCAAACTCGATTTCAGCTCCGCTTTAAAGAAACCAACCATGATTGCATATCCACCTCTGGGCCGAGGAGACAGCCGACCCCGAATGATGAGTCGTAACGTTGGAAGTACAATCACTATCGGAAGAAGAGATCATCAAGTGGAATCAAGACAAGCCCTAGGACACGCCAACGTGGGAACACCTTTAAGCAAACCAGACACAGACTCTATAATCAGCAACCATAGCATTATTCCTGAAAACAGGGAACCCATCCATCTCACGTTATGGTTCCATGAACTACGTGCATCCAGTGAAGATATTCTTTTGGAAATCAAAGGACAAACTTCAGTTAAAATCGGTCAATTCTTTGAATTAATCGTTCCAAACACCCAGAAGAAGCTCTACTTTAAAATCACCGAATCAAACTTGAAGCATGCTTCTGGTCAACCAAACAACCAAACAACCAATCAACCAAACCTCCCCATCTTTGATGATTTACATGATGAATCCAAATCAAAAATTCAATTGTCCCTTTTATCTAATCCACTTCAAAAATCATTGGATGTGGCTCCTAGAAGCCCCGCTCAAATTAGAATACTCTCAGACACCTCACTTATAGAGGCAGATTCTGTGGAAATATTCATAAAAGATATCAATTTATCTAGAGATACAATGTGGAATCTATCACTGACATTGGTCAATACTTGTGGATATTGTCAAAAACGTATCAACTTTCTTCAAAATCGTACAGGTATAATCAAATATTTGTATAAGAATGGACGTAAGGTATTTTCAGCATTTATTAGTAAAGAGACTAAAATCATCTTTAGATCTGAAAGTGCCAAGTTGACAGTTTTAGTTCAATTATCAAGTGAGATGTGGCATTTTGAAGAAAATGGAGAAATTGTATTTCATAAATTAGTTAATAATTTATTCCCAAGAATCTTCAAAAAATGGAGAAATGATAATACTCATCATTCAATTACTATTGTTTTATTCACTAGTGTTGATTTGACAAATACTCCATGGATGTCCTTGCGTGCAGGAGAACGACCAAATAATAGAAGAGATTACTTTAGAGTAGTGGTTGATCAAGTTAGTATACTTTCATGGGATAAAATTATGGCAAGTTTAAGACTTGAATTTGCTAATTTTAAACGAGATATTTTATTAAAAGAAAATGAAGGAATATATTTAATGGAAGGTGACCCACTTCCAGCAGTTAAAGGGAATTTTTTAGAAGCATTAAATTTAGGAATATCACTTGCAACTAGTCGATTTCATAGTACGGATTTAAGATATTGCTTAAATCATTTTATTTTAGTAACACCAGGTACAGGTATATTTGATGTTGATCATAATTTAATGCTTGAAACAAGTAAAAAAATGACATCAATTGATGCAGGATTAGATATTATAAGTTTATCACAACCTCCATTACATGTTGCACCATTATTAAGATTTTATGATTCTATCACTAATAGATTGATTCATTGTGTACCAAAATGGTGTGATGTATCATTTTATAAAGATCTGTATGAACAATCATGGATACCAAGATGTAAAATGTATGAATTACAAATGATGGGAGTTATGGAAAATGAAGTTAATGAAGCAAGAATTGATAGATTAATGCTTAATTCAAGATCTTCTGATCCAATGGATTTATATGATGAACAAGTTTTTAAAGTGATTCAAAATGATAATGATTTAGGTTATTTTGGTAATGCTCAAATTAAAAGTTATCCAAGTCTGATAAAACTGTTATTAAATAAACCTGCTGTTCCAAAAGATTCAAATGTTACATTATCTTTAATATTTAAAAAAAATCCATGTTTAACTGATGTTTCAGCTTCAAATTCTTTGGCTATTGGAACAGTTACCAAAACTGATATTCAAACTTCGGCACTTTCATCATTATATGTATTAAGTAAATTTAATGATGAAAAAAATTCAACCAGTTTAAGAAGTGCAACATCAATGCCAAGTTTAAGATCTGATGAATCACCTTCAAAAATATCACCAAAACGATTTATTAAAGAAGGTATTAAAAGTTTTAATGGATCTCGTGAATCAGTTTTTAGAAATAAAAATGAATCTTCATTTACAGACTTGACGAGAACAGACTTGACGAGAACAGATTTAACGAGAACAGACTTATCAAGAACAGACTTATCAAGAACAGACTTGACGAGAGAAGACTCATTTAGATCACAAAATCTTGATGCATTTTCAAGAAGAGATTTAACCCCTGAAATTAAACCAGATAATCCATATGCTAAATATTGGACTGAAATATCAAATCCATCACAAGAAATACGTCAAGATATGATTTTAACTGAAAGTCGATGGGGTCATATCTTTAGTCGAAACGTTCATACCAAACTTGTTAAATGGAGATCATTACTGTCACCTGCGGCACTTCCAATAACTGTTGAAGATTTTCCAACATCTAAACAACTTGATAGTGATTATACATTCCAATCATATAATGTTTTACTCAACTATGAAAATTATTTGGAATTAAATACAACCTATGAGTTGATGCGTGAGATGATTCAATTAAGACTTTTAGCTGGTTTTCAAATATGTTATGGTAAGAAAGTTAGTAAAGTTGAAGAAGAAAATCAACAAATGGGAAGTTCGGAAGTTTTATTAAAATATTATCCTGAGAATTCATTAGGAACAAGGATCTATTTAAGTTTCCGGAATGAAATTCATCGGATTTCATGTGATATCAATGGAAATCTCACTGTTCATTTATATCGAAAAATCATCACCAAAGTACCTAAAGGAGAAATTAAACCTTACTTACCTTTAATTCGTACTCGATATGTTGATGATTTTTTAAGTGCAAGATTTGATTGTGTTAATCTTAAATTGGAACGTTTCAATTGGAATCAACTTGATCAATTCTTGGCTGGTTATGAAGATGCTTTACCTCAACATCAACTAAAGTTTCATATGATGAAGTTCGTGGTAATGCCTCTGGAACTACAAAAAAATGGATATTATGTAATTAACGAACAATTATCAGATGAAGAGATACGAGTTGAAGGGTTAAGAAAATTGGTTTCAATCATTGAAAAAGGAAAATTCCGTAATCATAAACGTCCGGCTGAAGATCTGATTGTACCGGAAATCACCTTCTATACAGGTAACTTGTATGATTTTCTTAATGGTGAAGTGGCAAATTATGATATTACAGGTAATAAACCTGCAATGATGGTTCCTGAAGATATCAAATTTACAAAATCAATCAAAATTGGAGAGTTGGCATCTGAATTACAATGTTCAACTGGTGTTTCTTTAGCTGATCGGACTTGGCACAACACTAGATTCAATTATACATTTATAGGAAGTGACTTGGTTACATGGTTAATTGATTGCTTTGATGACATTGAAACAAGGGAAGATGCAACTGATTATGCTCAATCACTCATGGAACGTGGATTATTTAAACATGTTGAAGAGAGACATAGACTTCTTGATGGGTATTATTTTTATCAATTTCAAGAAGAATATCTTGATAAACAATATGAAGAAGAAAAGCATCAACAACAGCAGCAGCAGCAACAACAACCACATCATCATTCACATATACTTGAAAGAAACCTATCAAGTAGTTGGTTCACCAAGAAAAAATTAGGGGACATTGAACCTTCAACTCGAGATAACTCGGATTCGGAACTGTTACATTCTCCAAACATCAATCAACACGAACAGTTTGATTTGCGAAGAGTGGCATCCGGAAACTTATTGGCTGACTCGGAAGCTTCATCAATGACTGGATCAATGATTATGAAGCGGAAGAAAAAATTTATTCTAAGTCGAGCCGTAAAGTATAACGTTGATCCGTTGAATAAATCTTTCCGTCCCGAGTTGGTGAAGGTTCATTATGATGTGGTTCATAATACTGAACATTGTTATCATATTCGACTTCAATGGCTTAATACCACCACCAAGTTTATTGATGAAACCATTGTAAATTGGTCCCGGTTGTGTGAGAGACATGGTCTTAAATTGGTTGAAACTCCATGGCAAGAACTTTGTACTATTCCAACCATCAACCCATTCCATTCATTTGTTGAATTAAAAATGATTGTAAACCCTTGGACTGATGCTGACTTTAGCAATGACAAAATCTTGAGACAAAACAAGTTTTATTATCACTTTTACTTTTTGAAAAAGTGTGGATTTTTCTTAGATAATAGAGCTGCTTCTTATGGACAAAAAAGAAATATCGATATTGAATACAGTTGGGGTAAAACTCTGTTCCAATACATTCAATACATTCATAAGACAGGGTTATACTTTTTGGAATTAAGAGATAATGGTGAATATTTCCTTGCTCCAAATAACTTGCACATTACTAGACTTAATACAAACATGGTTGGAGTTTCTGATAATGATCAATCTCCAAAAACTTATCATTTAGACTCTCAACGTGTGATGCTTGATTTTAGATCAATTTGTCAAAATGCTATTAAATTGAGAGAAATTTTTGCTGAAGCAAAGCATAATTGGACTGATGATTCCAAGGTTCACATGGTTCCATCGATGTGATGGGCGAACGAGCGAGCGAGCGTAGCGAGTGTGTGAGTGAGTATGAGTGTGTGAAAGTGACTAAATCACTGACTGTCTGAGTGAGTGAGTGTGTGAAAGTGACTAAATCACTGACTGTCTGAGTGAGTGAGTGTGTGAAAGTGACTGAATAACTGACTGTCTGAGTGAGTGAGTGTGTGAAAGTGACTGAATAACTGACTGTCTGAGTGAGTGTGTGAAAGTGACTGAATCACTGACTGTCTGAGTGAGTGAGTGATTGAGTGATTAGAGTAACCATATAAACAATTTTTTGCATAATTAATTTTTTGTAGAATTGTTGGCAGCACCAAGCTCGAACGAGCGAAGCTAGCGAAGCTAGCGAAGCTAGCGAAGCGAGCTTAACGAGCTTAACGAGCATAGCGAGTGAAGCGAGTGAGTGAGTCAGTGAGTGAGTGAGTGAACTAATCATAAATTTCAGCGAAGCTGCAGAGCGAAGCTAACTAATGAATTACTGCGAAGCTGTAGAGCGAAGCTAACTAATGAATTGCTGCGAAGTTGTAGAGCGAAGCTAACCAAAGAGGATGCTGCAAAGCTACAGAGCGAAGCTAATTAATGAATTGCTGCGAAGCTGCAGAGCGAAGCTAACTAATGAATTGCTGCGAAGCTGTAATCGCTGCAGAGCCGAGTTCACCAAAACTAATTATCAAAATCATGAAAAAAACACCAGACGATCAAAGGTGGGGTAAATTACTTTTAAATCAAAGAAATTCGCTAGTTTGTTCGTTCGTATATAAATTAAAGAATTGTATACTCATTCACACGAACGAACGAACGAGCGAACGAGCGAACGAACGAGCGAACGAACGAGCGAAGCGAGTGAGTGCGTGAGTGAGTGAGTGAGTGAGTGAGTGAGTGAGTGAGTGAGAGTAGCGAAAATGAGTGCGTGAGAGTGAGTAGCGAAAATGAGTGCGTGAGTGAGTGAGTGAGTGAGTGAGTGAGTGAGTGAGAGTGAGTAGCGAAAATGAGTGAGTGAGTGGTCAAGTGAGTGAGTGAGTGAGAGTGAGTAGCGAAAATGAGTGAGTGAGAGTGAGTAGCGAAAATGAGTGAGTGAGTGGTCAAGTGAGTGAGTGAGTGAATAGCGAAAATGAGTGAGTTCGTGAGTCAGTTCGTAATTGAGTAGCGAAAATGAGAGAGTGAGTTCGTGAGTCAGTCAGTTCGTGAGTCAGTTCGTGAGTCAGTTCGTAAGTGAGTAGCGAAAATGAGTTCGTGAGTCAGTTCGTGAGTCAGTTCGTAAGTGAGTAGCGAAAATGAGTTCGTGAGTTCGTGAGTTGGTCAGTTCGTAAGTGAGTAGCGAAAATGAGAGAGTATCAGCACTCCTGAACTGACACTCACAATTTCATTCACGAACTCACGAACTCGCTTCGCTCGTTCGTTCGTTCGTTCGTTCGTTCGTTCGTTCGTTCGTAAAATTTGTATTCCTATACTCGTTTTAATTGGCAATTCTTTCAGCAATTTTAATGGCATCAGCCAAAACACCATGAGCAGTAACCTCGGCACCAGCACCAGCACCTTGTATGATCAAAGGATTTTGGTATCTTTGCGTCTTGATAGAAACCACATTATCACTACCTTTCAAAGAAGCAAAAGGATGATCAAAACTATACTTACCAATTTCTACCGAAACCTTGTTTGCATTGAAATCAACTTGACCAACAAATCTTAAAACTTTGTTTTCAGCAAGAGCATCTTGCTTAAGTTTCTGCATTTGATCATCATAGTTTGGTAACTTTTGTAAGAATTCATCAGCACTGTCAATAGACTCCAAATCTTTAGGAATCAATGATTCCACAGGAAATGAAGTTGGGGATTCTACTTCAAAACCAGAGATTCTAGCTAAAATGGTGACTTTTCTGGCAACGTCCAATCCATTCAAATCATCCCTTGGGTCTGGTTCAGTGTAACCCAAATTTTTAGCAACAGATACAACGTCGGAAAATTTGACATTAGAATTTGGATCAGTAGTTGAAAATTCATTGAAAATGTATGATAAAGTTCCTGAGAATATACCTTCGATTTTTTCAACTTTATCACCAGTGGTGACCAAATCTCTTAATGGACCGATGATTGGTAATCCAGCACCAACAGTGGCTTCATGGTACACCAATCCAGCGTTTGGTTTCTCTGCATTTTGAAAGATTTGGTTCCATACAGACAAGTCACTGGAGAAGGCCTTCTTGTTTGGGGTAGCGATTGAAATACCGGATTCGATAAAGGTTGGGTAGTAATCAGCGATGGTAGCATTAGATGTATTGTCAATTAAGAGAGTTGGTCTAGCTGCTCCTTTCAAGTAGTTGGTCAACTCAGGCAAAGATAAAACAGGCTGAGCAGGACTAGCACTCTTGTAGTTGGCCAAGTCAATAGGCTTGTAGTCATTGGTGAATAACGCTTCTTTGGAAGATCTAGCAAGATACACCACATTGAACTTTATGGAGGTTTTCAAGGCATTCAACTGGTTGATGAAGGCGGATCCAACAACCCCTGAACCGATAATAGCAACGTTAATGGATCTGGACATGATTTATATTTTTTTGACTCATACATTTATATGTAGGATTGCAACCATAGAGAGCAAACGAGCGTAGCGAGTTTGAGAGTTTGAGAGTTTGAGACAAGAGGAGATGTATGAAAGATATGAGATGTAACGTAAGGTTTATAAATTATAAGATTTTGTATTCATGGGCTCTTTTTCATATCTTGTACGCTTGTTGAACACCATACAACAAACAAGAGACCTGGACTTGGTTGTGGCTATTGAACGAGCGAATAGTGCTGGGAAGAAGTACTATGAGTGCTTGATACGAACGAGCGAACGAATAGTGCTGCGAAGCAGTACTATGAGTGCTTGATACTAACTCACTCATTTTCGCTCCACACCCACTCACTCATTTTCGCTACTCACCCACTCACTCATTTTCGCTACTCACCCACTCCCTCACAACCTCACAACCTCACAACCTCACTCGCTCACTCCGAGTGAATAAATGAGTGAGTAAATGAGTAGCGAGATCCTTTAGTCAAACAAACTCGCTTCGATCGTTTGTGAGTAAATGTGTGAGTAAATTAGTAGCGAGATCCTTTGGTCAAACAAACTCCCTTCGATTGTTCGCTCGCTCGTTCGCTCGTTCGTGAGTGAATGTTTGAGTTGTGACCGACTAACTAACCATTATTTTGACCTTAAAGTGATTCGTTCGTATATTCATTTAGCATTGAATCCAAAAAGTCATATTCAAAAGACCGCCCCCGAGTTGTGATTCTTTTGATTTAGAAAATAGAAAAATCGCTTGATCATTTATGCTAGTGAATCACCGGTTCCTTTTATGCTTCCAGATATTGGCATTTTCAAGTAGTTGACGCTAGTTATCAATCATCAAAATATTTCACAGTCGCTTTGAAGAATAATCTTGTATTTGCTCGAAAAGTTGCAAAAATCGATCCTCTTCACTCTGACCCACCTTCCATTTTAGTGCAAAACAAAAGCATTAACCAAAACAAGAGTCCAAACAAAGAGTCATTTCTTGTGGTGTCACTCACTTTTCCTTTAAATAGGCTACAACGTGACTTTCCAAGTCATGCACCCCAGTTTTCTAAAGATCGACTGGGCTTAGTTACCCCATATGTAAGACATATATAAAAGCAAAGGTTATGGTTCATCAAACCAAACATGATAGCTAGTGTTTATTCTGACTATCACATACAGGATGTTACCTTGCCAACCAAATTTTTGAATGCCACGGGCATGCTTCAATCGATAAATCTACAGTCACAGCTGAGCTATTGTCTTCCCCGCAATGCCCAAATCAACCCAGAAAGTTGTCTCCAGGTTGTGTTATCAGTTGCCTATAACAAAGTTATTTCTGTTAGTGATGATAGAGTATGCAACTACCGTGATTTTGTTCTTATTGTGGGAAGCGAACGCTCAAACAAATTAGTGCACACTGAAAAAGTCTTGAATATGATCAGACAAAAGCAGCATTTGACGCTTTTATTCACTACACCTGCTGGTCACAACGAATCGATTCATTTTGTTCTCAATGAAGCTATTAATGTAATGTACTTGATTTACCAAACTTTTCACAATAACTACTCTTTTATAGTTGGCGATACCCGGAATATGCGTCTTGATGTTGTAATGAATGTTTTATATCAGCAACGCTTTTATAAGGGTATTTATGGAAATACGCTCAGCGTGGATTTGACCATTGCCAAAGAGACTACCAAAGAGACTACCAAAGAGACCAAAGAGACTGCCACAATTATTCATTTTGTATTTGAAGAACCCAATAAATACGTCGTTGACCAGAACACCAACACCACTAACTTTATTGGCCAGGAGTTGATTCTTGAAGAAGATGAGTTATATTCTTGCTATCGCCAAAATTCAAAACCAAGGGCACTGTATTATGAAAATGACGTGTGGTGGAAAAGTCCTACAATAGCAATTCCAACTTGCTAAACATCAACAAGGGGGTTGATATGAAATCTATAAAGAAAAGTCTTTTATCCAAGTCGCAGCCATTGGAATTCGCACACATTGAACAAATGAGCGAAGCGTTGTGAGTGAGTGAGTGCGTGAGATTGTGAGTGAGTGCGTGAGTGAGTGAGATTCCACCCATTGAGATTCCACCCATTGAGATGTATCAAACCTCTAAAGACCCGTACCGCAATAATGAGTTCTGCCAACGTATACTTACAACGCAAATCAATCTAAACCTCTTACTGATCAAGAAATATCACCAATTTTATTGCATATAATATCTATAAATATATACTCTATCTCAATACTACAACATCACTATGTTAAAACAAAAGTGCAATCAAAGCAGCTTGTACGATAGCAAGAGCAGAATACTTGATTGTGTTTGCAGAATTCTTCTTTGGTGATGGATCAGTGTCTGTACCGTTTAAAATATAAGTAAAATTATCCAAAGGTTGAGGCATCATATCGTATTGAACCAATCTTTTGAAATCCCATTCGATGGTGTCCTCTGTTTTGAAGCACCAGAAGATCCAACCGTTTGTATATCTGTTGAATTGATCAATTTGAACTTCCAAAAACTTTCTTGTGTCTTTTCTTTTTTCATTTGACCAAGAGTTGATGTTGTTGATGTTTGAGCAAGAGCCTGTTTTTTTGAATTCCTTCTTATAAGGAGCTTCACCGGCATATCTTGACCCCAAGCCAATCCCGTTCAACCAAGGAGTGCAGTCGGTCAAGGCCCCGGACCATTCTCCTACCACTGCAGGGTGGTGTTCCAATTCGGATTGGATGGATTGAGCGAAGTCGTTAATATTTTTGATGTGTTGAGAGATGTTTGATTGAACAACAGGTCCAAACACTTCGTAATGATGATGATCGATCATGATGTTGTAATTTTCAACAGAATTATTTCTGTATGTTCTATCGTTCATAAACCAATTAAAGTGACCGATACTTTGAAAGGCATCATGAAAGACGATGGTATTGTTAACAGTTTGTAAGTTTCTGGCATCTTGATATGTTTGAGTATAGAAGTTTTCAACTTCCGTTTGATTCAATAAAGGACCTAAAGGTTCATTAACCACTTGAATACCTAAAATGGTGTCATTATATTTTTTACCAAAATCACCGGAACCATATTTCGTATATATTTGCTTTAAAACTTCGTAGGACATGTCCACGTTTTCGGTTGCGTTGAACCAACCTGGGTAACCGATACTTCTAAACCCGGAATTATCAAACCCATTTTGGGACCCGGGAACACCGTGTAAATCGATCCACACCTTCAAATCGTTATCTTGAGCCCACCCAATAGCTTTGTCCAAATAGTCTTGAGCTCCTTGAACGAATGGATCGTTGGGCATTAACTTAAATGCCCAATACCCAACTGGAATACGCACCATATTTAATCCATATGACTTGATTAACTTAAAGTCCAGTTCATTATAAAAGCTATCCCAATGTTGTGTCAATCTAAGCTTAGCTTCTTCTTGACCAAGTTGCTGACAGTAATGATACTCATCAACTGGAGCGTTGTTCTTGAAAGGTTTGAAAAGGGAAGGTGTAATGTAAGGTTCTAACACTAACCATCCTCCAAGAGAAACTCCCTTGTACTGAAAGTTGTTTGCGTTAAACTCGGGCTGAATTACCGAGGAATTCGTGGCATTCATCGCTAAAGCTGCCTGAAGCCATACCAACACTGCTAAAATCTTCATGGTGACAAGTTTTTTAATTTTAGCATTGTTGAAGATCTAAAGATGTACGTGATACAAAAGCGCCATGAAATCTACCCCTTGGCACTTGAACCTTTTAGCCGTAAAATTATCTCGGCTATATAAGCTATGGTGTTTTATTATGGTATGGTGTACTAATATAAGCTGTGTTATCATTAATCTACCCACTTGTCTTTATATCTACACTCTAGATATCTATGTCTATTTTTATCGTACCATGGTTATGGGGCCCGTGGGCCCGTGGGCTCGCAGATGAATGGATCGTGATTTGAGTGAGCATGAGCAGGATGAGTAGGAGGAGGAGTAGGAGGAGGAGTATGAGGAGTAGAGCTTAGTCTAGGTTATATTTGGATTGTCAGACTTTGTGTTTTTATTTATACTAGTGATGGGCATGAAGGACAAGAACAAGCACAAGAACAAGACAAGCACAAGCACAGGAACAAGATGGATAAGAACAAAATATATCCAAAAATTTCCATATAGAGATTATGACGGTCAAAATACACTCATTAAACTAGCTGAAATTCAATACATGTATAGATTGTATCATTTTGGCAATACACTGAGTGCGTGCTTGTGTGAGTGTAAACGTGCTTGTGTGAGTGTAAACGAACAAAGTAAGTGAGTGCGAGTGCGTGTAAGTGAGTGCGAGTGCGTGTGAGTGAGTGCGTGTGAGTGAGTGAGTGCGAGTGTGAGTGAGTGAGTGCGTGTGAGTGAGTACGTGTGTCAATGAGTGCCTGCTTGTGTGACTTCAAATCAAAAGAATTCGTTACTCACTCACTCACCTTCTCTGATGATTCTATGTGCTACGATCGATATTTATAGCACACCTTTTGTTCATTCATGAATATAATGCACTTTCATA
>JAKUAJ010000080.1:17570-46498 GCA_030562865.1 Kodamaea lidongshanica (nom. inval.)
GAACGAACGAACGAACGAACGAACGAACGAACGAACGAACGAACGAACGAACGAACGAGCGAACAGACGAACGGACGAACGAACGAACGAGCGAACGAGCGAACGAGCGAACGAAGGAACGAGCGAACGAACGGACGAGCGAACGAACGAACGAACGAACGAACGGACGAACGATCGAAGGAACGCACTCACCCACTCACCCACTCGCTCGTTTGTTATATCACCCACCAATTGCTTATTACAATTAACACTTCTCTCACACACACACTCACTCACTCATACTCACTTCTTTACAAACTCACGAACTCACGAACTCACTCGCTTCGCTCGTTCGTTCGTTTATCACACTAAATATTATACAACAACCTCAAGATCATATTAATTCACCTAATGTTTTATCAATCCCGTGGAAGGTATTCTTCTCCTAAGGGAATTTCACTTTTTTGATAAAGGTGATCCTCAAGGTTTAATTATCAATATGGATGTTTATCTGCCTGCATGAGGTGAAATTTGCTCAGTTTTCTCGCTGTTGAATGTACGCGATGATATTTAGAGAACATGTTGAGACGAGAATGATATTTAGATAACCTGTAATGTTGAGAATGTCACTGTAGATAACCTGTCATGTTAAGAATGTCACTGTAGATAACCTGTCATCTTAAGAATGTCACTGTAGATAACCTGTCATGTTGAGATTGATATGACTGCAAAATCCACCAATTTTATCCTTACACCAGCTTGCTAGTTTAGTGATGATGAAGGCTTTTCATTGCAATATTTGCACTTTCCATATCAAGCACTCATATTACTGCAAGCACTATTTGTCAAATTGCAAAGCAACAAATGGGGCTTTATGCGATGATATGGGATTAATATATAGAGGACCAGTTGAGATGGTATTGATATATAGAGGACCATTTGAGATGAGATTGATATATAGAGGACCAGTTGAGATGAGATTGATATCTTTGAGAGCAAAATATATTGAGTTGAGATTGATAGAAAACAGTTTACGATAGTGTGCAAAAACTATCTTCATCATGTTCTAAAGAAGAGCTTACAAGCTTCAACTAGCAAGCGAACGAGCTAGCGAACGAGCTAGCTTCAACTAGCAAGCTACGTTTGCTAGCACTCGCAAAAGAAGGAAAACTTTAGCTAACAAACTACCGAGTAAAGTACAAGCTTGGATTATATAATGATGGCATTCATCGCCATTTTTCCTTATACTTTTGTCTCAAACTGTTAATGTAGCTAAACTAACCATCAAATTACTGAAAAGTTGCAAAAGCGAACGAACGAACGAGCGAAGTGAGTGAGTGAGTGAGTGAGTGAGTGAGTTCGTGAGTTCGTGAGTGAGTGAGATTGTTATATTTCCGATTAGTTCCAATTATTGTTTTTATTAAATATTAAATTATTATTAATTATGGTGCCAACGTAGAATTGCTTGATCATAATGATAGAGATTATATTGAATTATTACCTTGAAACCAACAAACTGGCTATTCATCGTTTGTTCATATTTTTTCTCTCAACTCACTCACTCACTCGCTTCGCTCATTCACTTCGCTCGTTCGTTTATCTTGTTTTTCCACCAACTCACTCACTCACTCACTCACTCACTCACTCACTCACTCACTCACTCACTCACTCACTTCGCTCGTTCGTTCGTTTATCAATTGGTGACAATCAACCAAAAATAGCTTACACTACAAAGAAGTATTTTAGATTTTCATTAAGATTCTGAACATTATAGTATAACTTCAAGAAGAAGAACCAACTTTATTAGGGTTACAAGTATATTTGAAGCCCATTCATAATACCATATTCTTTAATTGAGGTTTTGCTGATATTGCCTGATTCTCATAATCCAACTTTAAAGAAATACTCAAAACCTCAAAGTCCCGTAATACTGCATTGATTGCAATATTACTTGTATGTACAAGCTTAATCCAAGTCAGCATTCACCTTAACTTCCTCCTCTTCCAAAGGTTCTGGGTTCAAGACACTAGATACTGGAGGAGGTGGTTTTGCAGCAATCATCATAACAACCAATTCATAAATCTCCTCACTAGTAGCCTTTTGTAATACAGACAAGATTTCAGTTGGGTTTGGATAAATAGCTAATGCTTTGTAGAAACAAACAGCAGCTTCAAGTTGCTTACCTGGAACAGCAGATAATTGCTCACCTAAAGTGATACTAGTTACAAAAAATGTCTCCTTCTCAGTCAAATCAGTTGGTAAAGGAGATGCTAACAATTCATCTTCAATAGCCTTCTTGGCACTTTCAAACTTGGATTTCTTTGAGTCTTTCTCAGCCTTTTCACTTTGCTTCTTGAGTTTAAGATAATTCTTCTTCAAGGATCTTCTAAACTCAACATTGTTTCTTCTTTGGTAGTCAAAGTAGATTGCATACCCAAGTGTAGCGGTCGCAACAACGGCGGTGATTCCTAATACTTTACTCATTTGATGAATCGCTTTGGAAAATTTTTGTTCGCATGCGCACTACAATACTCGAAGCATACCCAGTATATTTGGGTGACATAATCGTAAGGGTGGTTTTGGAATGAGTTATAATTGAGTTCATACTTTTGCATGTACTTGTTTGAGAGGTGATTTCACATGAGGGTGATATATATGATATCAACTTGTATATACACATTTATCGCTACATATGATTAAGTTGTATGGACACATTTATCGCTATGTCAACTTGTATGTACACATTTATCGCTACATATGATTGTCAACTTGTATGTACACATTTATCGCTATATATGATTGTCAAGTATGGATTTATCGCTATGTCAACTTGTATGTACACATTTATTGCTATGTCAACTTGTATGTACACATTTACCGTCTAGTACTGTTGTGACATTAAACATACACGCCACTTGATTAAGCCATTCATGTTTACGATAATCTTGATAATTAACACTTGACAAGGTTTGGTGAATTAATTCATCACAGAGTGTATACCATAATATCTTTCTAAAGAACCAACTAGAGGTTCGTTATGGGAAACCACGAGACAATGAGAACAAGAACAAAGAAATCTAAACCTCACTGTTTTAACTTTTACCAAACACTCACTTTGCTTGCTCACCTCACTTGACTTGCTCGCCTCTTGCTCGCCTCACTTGACTTGCTCGCCTCTTGCTCGCCTCACTTGGCTTGCTCACCTCATTTGACTCGCTCGCCTCACTCGACTTGCTCACCTCACTTGGCTTGCTCGCCTCATTTGACTTGCTCGCCTCACTCGACTTGCACGCCTCACTTGGCTCGCTCACCTCACTTGGCTTGCTCACCTCACTTGGCTCGCTCACCTCACTTGACTTGCTCACCTCACTTGGCTCGCTTCGCTCGCCAAGCCACGCCCCGCTCGCCAATCACGTACACAACTTGTACGGATAATCCAACAGTTTTGTTGTCTTCAATTTCCACAACTTCTTCTTCTTCTTTGTAGTTACATGTTCACCAAACACTTCATCACAATACTTCTTCTTCCAAACTCTGATAAAGGCCGGGTCCCACAACTCACTTGCAATTCCCAAGTCCTTACAGCATCTCATCAAAGCATTACTTTTACATCCTTCCAAGGCTGTGGTTAGCTTTTCCTCTCCTCCAAAGTACTGCTGTTCTCCTCTAGCAACACTCACAAGTCTACCATGACATATCAATGCAAACTCTCTGCTAACTTGTTTTGGAGTCACCAAGGATTCCGTACGAGGAGCCAATCCCCATCCACCAGGCCCAAAGGCTCGGTTTAAAATACGTCTATATTTGATTTCGGGCAAGTATAGCAATCCATCTGGTTTGATTTCAATGTCATTGTCTTGAATCGGGGCCAATAAGACATCCGAAGTTTCTTTGGAGAATGGAATAGAACCTAACCCATGAAAGGATTCCGACCAGTTAATCTGCTGACCAGCGTCAGCGCTTGCCTTACCTAGCGGTGAATCATTGAACACGTTACCTGTGGGGGCAGGGGCTTCAATCTCGATTGGCTCGGCTGGCTTGATGGTTTTCTTGACGTAGGTGGTTACGTATGTTCTTAGGAGGTTTGGTCCAAGTCTGCGGGTTATCAAGGTCTTTGCGAGCATTATTTTGAGGTTGAGGAGCGAACGAGCAAACGAATGAATGAGCGAACGAACGAACGAGCAAACGAACGAACGAACGAGCAAACGAACGAACGAACGAGCAAACGAACGAACGAACGAGCGAAGCGAGTGAGTTCGTGAGTGAGTTCGTGAGTGAGTTCGTGAGTGAGTTCGTGAGTGAGTTCGTGAGTTCGTGAGTGAGTTCGTGAGTGAGTGTGTGTGTGTGGGTAGAGAATTATTAATACGAACGAGCGAATGATGAGTAGGTGGAGATTTATTAATACGAACGAGCAAATGATGATTAGCGAATTGTTTTTCAAAGTACTTTAATGCATTGATATGACTTGAATATTATCTCTATCAAGTTTTTCTACGTTGGCACCACATTCAATCACCCATTTTGCAACCTTTCATGATGAAATCTACATTTAAAAAGAATAATGTGATCAGGCCCCATGAAGCATTCCAAGACACACAGTGTGTATTGAGTGTGTTTGCCTTCATGTAACTCGAACTTATTCAAACTCGCACTCTAACTCGCACTCATTCATATAACACGCACTCTAACTCGCACTCGAACTCGCACTCATTCAAATAACTCGCTCTTATTCATATAACTCACACTTATTCATATAACTCACACTTATTCATATAACTCACACTTATTCATATAACTCACACTTATTCATATAACTTCCTTTAAAGACCCGTACCGCAATCCTTATTCCCCTACTCACTCACGAACTCACTCAAGTCAAACCAATTATCCTGTAACATTCACAACGTTGTATTGTACGTCGAAATTTCCCACCCCTGTCTTGCAAAATCAAAACGTTCATACAAACTCACAATAGGCTTCAGAATGTGTATTTCATTGCTTTGTACCAACATTCTTTGCGTATCGTCTTACCAGTCCAAGAACGAGCGAACGAACGAGCGAGCGAAAGAGCGAAGCGAGTGAGTGAGTAAGTGAGTGAGTAAGTGAGTGAGTAGCGAATTGTATGCAATTAAATACTACAT
This sequence comes from Kodamaea lidongshanica (nom. inval.), assembly GCA_030562865.1. NCBI lineage: Eukaryota > Fungi > Ascomycota > Pichiomycetes > Serinales > Debaryomycetaceae > Kodamaea > Kodamaea lidongshanica (nom. inval.). The sequence goes on from JAKUAJ010000080.1 coordinate 22,691, forward strand.
GTTATGCTTGAATTATGATAACTATGATCTCAATACGCTTTTCAATAGGAGATGTATGATTATTTCTATGATTTCAACCCGAGTTCTATGATCCCAAAACGAGCGAACGAACGAGCGAACGAACGAACGAGCGAACAAGCAAACGAACGAGCAAACGAGCAAACGAACGAACGAACAAAGCGAGCTCACTCACGAACTCACTTACTCACACACGAACAAACTCACTTACTCGCTTCGCTCGTTCGTTCGTTCGGTCGTTCGTTCATTCGTTTGCTATATTTTTCATAGCCAAGCGAAACCTAAACCTAAGCTCATGAAAAACAACCATACAAAATTCATCACTCTGATATTAAGCTTTGTATAAATATGCAAACCGCGTATTGTCCTTCATGGAATTGACATTAGCAATGTTAAACATTGTAAACTCCGACAAAACCATAAAACACGAACGAGCAAACGAACGAACGAGCGAAGCGAGTAAGTGAGTTTGTTCGTGAGTGAGCTCGCTTTGTTCGTTCGTTCGTTTGCTCGTTCGTTTGCTCGTTCGTTTGCTCGTTTGCTCGTTCGCTCGTTCGTTCGCTCGTTCGTTCGCTCGTTCACATCTTTAAATTGAAATTAACTTTCTGGGCAATCCAAATATCTTAATGAATGTTTGCAATTGGTCTGGACCATATTTTTTGGGTATGAAATATGGCTGCAATTTCAACTTGAAATTTTCCGTATTGTTCCGAAAAGTGAGCTGATAGTTAAGCCTCAAGTTGAAAGTTAAACGTCGTTTAGTCTTTTACAATTGTAATAGCTTAATCTTACAAATAATAAATCAAATATTTTATTAATATATCATCATCAATATTTCAATATGATGAAAAATACACTTTTGCATCTATTGAGTCAATCAATAGATTATTAAATCATTCGCAATTAATGTCAGGTTAAACGTAACTAGTTGGTAACCTTGTAAAAATCCTCAACTAGTTGTTCTTGACTTTTCATACTCCAAATTATTCTCCAGGTTGATAAATCTCTGGTTGATCAATCTCTGGTTGATCAATACTTCAATATAACATAGAATGCATGGATGATACCTGGAATATAACCCAAAAGTGTCAAAAGCACATTGATAAGCAACGAGGAACTGCAACCTCTTTCCATCAAGACACCCAATGGTGGGAAGATGACTGCGAAAATAAATTTAAAGATATCAGAACAAGTAAGAGCCATTTTGGATTTGGTTTATTAATACTATACATCTCCTGGGATCTCCACCTTTATATATACTTTTTTTTTTTTTCAAGTCATTATGGTTAAAGAAGCTGACCTTGGCTTATTGCGCATTGTACCTGAATTAAGTTGCTATGATGCTCACAAAACAATTGTTCACTGTATGAATTTAGTCTGTATTATCTTGCTATCAGGCTGTGCTTACCCAATATGGCATCACTGGTGTTTACCATTCTTTACTATTTTTACATTGTCAAGGTGACCTTGAATGTGAGATGTATGATGATGGTGTTTGGAAGCTTAATTTCGTATTTGCTTGTCTTGCTGTGTAACGTTGCTACTGTCGTTTGTGTTCTTTGCTTTTTTGTTAAGTATGGGACAAAGTCGCATGGAATCCCGTGTCTGTCACGAGTGTTGCTGGTACCAAAACTGCAACCCAAACTGGTTGATACAAAGAGTGCTCGGGTCAGTCCCGAACTGCCACCCAAACAGTTGGTGTTGTTGATGCTATATTGTTAGAGGGTGAAATTGTTTTATACTCAACTATTTTTGAGCGATATGTTTTATGGCCTCATTAATGCTTGGCCGTATAGTTTTGACTTTGCCTTTCGGGTGGTTTACTTGAGACCAAATTTCGGAATTGTTAACAATATCGTACACAAAACCAGCTAATTGAACTGGTATTACTTAAATTGGTGACATTGTCGAAAGGTGATGTGGCTTAAAAGGATAATTTCCAAACATTAAGTGAATTTGCCACCTTCTGTACGGCTGTTGAATTCATGTACTTGCTATATTACAATGTACTATACTAAATGTATTATACTTTACAATCAAATGTAATTCACAATCAAATGAACTTTACAATCAAATGAACTAATCAAATGAACTAATCAAATGTATATAGATTTGTCTTTTGCATCCATGTCAACCTTAATATTGCGGTACGGGTCTTTAAACAACAATCTCAGATGAAAAAGCTTCAAATTTGTTGATACTACGAATGCTTCAATACGATTGTTTTTTCAAAACCAAAGACTGATCAATGTGTAGTTGGATTGAAATGCAATGCTATAATAAACTATTTTCATACTCTCTTGATTTTGATTGCTTACACATTGTAACCATATGTCCAGTCGTATGACTGCAGTGAGTAGTGTAGTGTGAGACTTTTTGAAATTTTTGATTAACCAAGTGATATGGTGTGGTGTGTGGTGTGATTTAGCAAGTTACATATCTGTTATTGTAAACTATCAATTGTACACATAGCTACAAATATTCAAAGTCTCATCGATTCAAGCAATCACATAACAGGTTTTTAAATTGACAGAAATAAATAGTCAAGAAACAACCAAATGAGTGTATACGAATGAATGAACGAATAGTGCTGCGAAACAGTACTATGAGTGCTAGATACTCAAGAACGAACGAACGAACGAATAGTGCTGCGAAGCAGTATTGTGAGTGCTAGATACTCACGAACGAATGAACGAACGAATAGTGCTGCGAAGCAGTACTATGAGTACTAGATACTCAAAACGAACGAACGAACGAATAGTGCTGTAAAGCAGTATTATGAGTGCTAGATACTCAAAACGAACGAACGAACGAATAGTGCTGCAAAGCAGTACTTTGAGTGCTAGATACTCACGAACGAACGAACGAACGAACGAATAGTGCTGCAAAGCAGTACTATGAGTGCTAGATACTCACGAACGAACGAACGAACGAATAGTGTTGCAAAGCAGTACTATGAGTGCTTGATACTCACGAACGAACGACCGAACGAACGAATAGTGCTGCAAAGCAGTACTATGAGTGCTAGATACTCACGAACGAACGAACGAACGAACGAACGAACGAATAGTGCTGCAAAGCAGTACTGTGAGTGCTAGATACTCACGAACGAACGAACGAACGAACGAACGAACGAATAGTGCTGCAAAGCAGTACTGTGAGTGCTAGATACTCACGAACGAACGAACGAACTCACACACTCACTCACACACTCACTCACACACTCACGTACTCACTCGCCATAAATTTGGAGTAAATATTTAGAGATGACCAAAACGGCACCAGCCACGAACGAGCGAAGCCAGTGAGTGAGTGAGTAGGTGAGTAGGTGAGTAGGTGAGTAGCAAAAATGAGTGAGTGAGTGAGTAGCGAAAATGGTCTCACATACTAGCAAACCATCTATACAAAAATCCATAATTGCTAACGTAAAATATCTTATATAGAAATCGAAACCCAGTGTAATTGATTTAACAAGATCTCAAAATATCAAGATATCAAAATCAAACTCATCACTCTTTCACTGGTGAATGAGAGTGGGTGAGTGAGTGAGTGGGTGCAAATTCTAGTGAGTGAGAGTGAGTTCGTGTGTGAGTAATTGCAAGTGAATGGGTGCGAATTCTAGTGAATTCGCAAGTGAGTGAATGGGTGCAAATTCTAGTGAGTGAGTGAGTGAGTGAGTGAGTGAGTGAGTGTGAGTTCGTGAGTGAGTGAGTTTGTGAGTGTGAGTTTGCGAGCTCACGTGTACACTGGCTCTTGCTTGTGTAGCTCTTACGTGTGTAGCTCTTACATGTGCTCTTAAATGTGCTCCTACTTGGGTAGCTCTTACTTGTGTAGCTCTTGCGAGTTCACTTGCTTACAACTCTCATATGTACTAGCTCTCACTTGTGTACTTGCTTACTAACTCAAAGCTTGAATTGGATCACTTATTCTCATACTCAATACTATCAGTAAGTTGGGTTCATGTTGATACGAACAACATTATAAATTGTCACCATTACTACAAGTGAGTGCGTGAGTGAGCGAGTGAGTGAGTCAAGAGTGAGTCAAGAGTGACGGAGTGAGTGAGTGCGTGAGTGAGTAAGTCAAGAGTGACGGAGTGAGCGAGTGAATGGGTTATTAGCGAAAATGAGTGAGTTAGTATCAAGCACTCATAGTACTGCTTCGCAGCACTATTTGTGAGTTCGTGAGTTCGTGAGTTCGTGCGTAATTTGTGCCCAGCTGACCAACTGAGTTGTCAAACTAACGTCGAATTACCCGTGCCGCAATAATCTGGTCTTCGGACCTGATGTTTTGAGCTGCTTACAAACTAATCATCTAATGTGATTTTGGAGTTGAATCTGTCAAGAGGTGCAGCGTATAGAGTAAATCCAGGAATCAACAGGTTTAGATATTGAACGAGTCAACGAACGAGCGAACGAACGAGCGAACGAACGAGCGAAGCGAGTTCGTGAGTGCGTGAGAGAGTTCGTGAGTAAGTTCGCCTGTTCATTCGTTCGTTCGTTCGTTCGTTCGTTCGTTCGCCTGTTCGTTCGCCTGTTCATTCGTTCGTTCGTTCGTGAGTAAGTGCGATTGAGTGGGTGCGAATTCTAGGAGCGAGTTTGTTTGAACCTATCGAATTTGCTGCTCACTCACACTCATACTCACAGTCGCACTCATAGTACTGCGTCGCAGCACTATTCGTTCGTGAGTATCAAACACTGATAGTACTGCTTCGCAATTCGTTCACTTCACTATTGTGTTACATGACACCAAACCAGCAGGTTGGTGCAAATTGGCTGAGTGCTGGTTTGTGAGATGTTTCAGTATTCTATAAACTAAATGCATACATTTAGCCATGTTCGATAGCGAGTGGTTTACTCTCAAAACTGAACTTTGAATGAAATGCACTTTAAACCAACGATATAGAACCTTCAAACTCACTCTTTATTATTACTTGTATAATCCAAAAACATGAAGTATTGGGAAATGAGCAAAGTGGGTGAGTGAGAGATGGTGATTCTCGAAATGTTACTCGAAATGTTACTCACATTTTTAGCCGAAACGAACGAATAGTGCTGCGAGGCAGTACTATGAGTGCTTGATACTCACGAACTAACGAATAGTGCTGCGAAGCAGTATTATGAGTGCTTGATACTCACGAACTAACGAATAGTGCTGCGAAGCAGTACTATGAGTGCTTGATACTCACTCATTTTCGCAACTAACCCACTCACTCGCTCACTCGTTCACTCCTGACTCACTCACTCCTGACTCACTCACGAACTCATTTTCGCAACTCACGAACTCATTCGCTGAACGAACGAACGAACGAACGAATAGTGCTGCGAAGCATTACTATGAGTGCTTCATACTAACTCACTCATTTTCGCTACTCACCCTCTCACTCACCCACTCACAACCTCACAACCTCACACTCCTGACTCCTGACTCACTTATTTACTCCTCACTCACTCCTGACTCACTCTTTACTCCTCACTCACTCTTCACGCACTCACGCACTCACTCACTCACTCACTCGCTTCGCTCGTTCGTTCTTTCGCTCGCTCGTGGTCAAATTTTTCTCAATGCTCGAAAATTGTGAATCATATCCATGTCCGATTTACAGTTAAACATTTTAAAGCTTGTTGAAGCCAACGGAGCCATCAACAACACCTTGGATGTTCCCGAGTTAAAACAAGTCGATGCCAACACTCTTCATTCCAACTTGACATCTCTTTGGGCCAAGGAAATGATCAACTTTTCCAAGATTGAGATTGATCGTTGGGTTTTGACCAATGAGGCCGAAACTTTCATTTCGAATGGAGCCACACCTGAAGTTGCAGTTGTTGATGCTGTTTTAAAATCATTAAACTCATTAACCATTTCTGAATTAAAGGAAAAGTTGGGAGCTATTGGAGCTGTTGGTCAAGGTAAAGCATTCAAGAACAAATGGTTAACCAAAGATGGTGATAAATTAATTGCAAGTGTAGAAACTTTACCAAAAGATATTGTTTTAGAAGAATTAAAACAAATCCAATCAAGTGGAACTCTTGAAGATAAGAAAGAATTAAGTGAATTAAAAAAGAGAAAATTGATTAATTTAACTAAAATCGTTGGTTATAAAGTTGAAAAAGCTTCAAAGTTTGCTTTAACAATTACAACTTATGAAACTGATATCACATCAGATATGATTGTATCTGGATCTTGGAAAGATGCTTCATTCAAACCATATAACTTTAACTCCGAAGGTATTTTCCCTCAAAGTGGTGCTTTACATCCTTTAAGTAAAGTTAGAGAAGAATTTAGACAAATTTTTTTCTCTATGGGATTCACTGAAATGCCTTCAAATCAATACGTTGATACTGGATTCTGGAATTTCGATACATTGTTTGTTCCTCAACAACATCCTGCAAGAGATTTACAAGATACTTTTTACTTGAAAGATCCAGTTAAAGCAGGTAAACCAGAAGATGAAGAATTTTGGAAAAATACTAAAGCTGTACATGAAGAAGGTAAATATGGTTCAATTGGTTATAGATACCCATGGAAGGAAGAAGAATCTTTAAGATTAGTTTTAAGAACTCATACAACTGCAATCTCTTCTGCAATGTTACATAAATTAGCAAAAGATCCAAAACCAACTAGATTATTCTCAATCGATAGAGTTTTCCGTAATGAAGCTGTGGATGCTACTCACTTGGCTGAATTCCATCAAGTTGAAGGTGTGATTGCCGGTTATGACATCACCTTGGGTGATTTGATTGGTTTCATGGAAGATTTCTTTGGAAAAATGGGTGTTGATGGTCTTAGATTTAAGGCAGCTTATAACCCTTATACTGAACCTTCATTGGAAATCTTTGCCTACCATAAAGGTTTAGGTAAATGGGTCGAGATTGGTAACTCAGGTATGTTCAGACCTGAAATGTTGGAAACTATGGGATTACCAAAGAACTTGAGAGTCCTCGGTTGGGGGTTGTCTTTAGAAAGACCAACTATGATTAAATATGGTGTATCAAACATTAGAGAATTGTTGGGTCACAAGGTTTCCTTGGACTTTATTGAAACAAACCCTGCTGCTAGATTAGATGAGGACTTGGTTTAGAATATTGCATTGTATCAATGTAGCTTTGAATCCTTTGCATGATTAAGACTTGTTGTTTTAGTTTAATTGCTTTTTAATATACAGCCATTTTGGTTAGGCAAGCTTTAATACACAGTAGCATGCGACAGAGCCGAGCGAATGAACGAGCGAATGAACGAGCGAAGCGAGTGAGTGAGTGAGTGAGTGAGTGAGTGAGTGAGTGAGTGAGTGAGTGAGTGAGTGAGTGAGTGAGTGAGTGAGTGAGTGAGTGAGTGAGTGAGTGAGTGGTTGAGTGAGTGACTTGCCTTGACTGAGTTCGTTCGCTCGTTCGCTCGTTCGTGAGTCACTTGCCTTGACTGACTTCGTTCTTTCGTTCGCTCGTTCGTGAGTGACTTGCCTTGACTGACTTCGTTCTCTCGTTCGCTCGTTCGTGAGTAGCGAATGTGAAGAATGGCGTACTATAATGATTTATAGGAATGTACTTCTGAGTTCGTGAGTAGCGAACGTTTATGAGTAAGGATTAAGTAACTATCACCTTGAAGAGTTGACTCGTGATGAATTCGCCACTCACTCACTCGTTCGCTTGTTATTACATGGTTCTTTGATCAACTGGAATCTTCAAACGATAATCAGTATATACTAAGAAATTATTTCTCCAGCGCGAACACTGGCAACTCTATTTTTTGAGCCATTTGATGATGGTTTTGGGAATGACCGTTTGGTGTTGGAGACTACAATATCAACAAGTGTGTAGCTTTTGGTGATAAATGGCCAATAAAAGTGAAAGTTTATTGAATTTGATCATGTTGGTTTTATCGATTTGCACTGTTGAGAAAGAGGCATCCACAGTGAAAGTTGACCGTTAAAGTTGACCGTTAAAGTTGACCGATTTGAAAGCTGAAACCCTGATATTGATTAAATTATGCATTTGATATCATACAATTGAGTAGATATTATCATTCACGGAGTAATTATTATCATTCACTGAATGATCATTCACACTTAGTTACTAAAATAATCCAAAAACTACACCAAATATAGCTAAAACTATATCAACACTATTCATCACCAATCTCATAAATCCTTCAAAGTCACATCCCCTGAAGCTACATCTTATTGCACTCAATCCACCTTTTCTAATGAAACCAACCTCTAAAGGATAAAATATTACAGAGCTCATTCCATCCAATTTCCCTACTCATTCACACATAAACTCACGCACAACCTCACAAACTCACTCTTTGCTCACTCATGTCCCAGCTTTTTTCGTGGTTGCAAATATAAGTTTTGAACCTATACTTGGTGGTGCCAACTCACGGTACACAACATTCCTTCTGCGAGTGTCTGGCACTTGGTTAAGCGTGTACGTCACTTTAAAGATGCTCGTTCGTTCGCTCGTTCATTTCAGTGTATGGTTTGCCATGCAAACTGCGGTTTCCACCTCTCAATGCACACACTATGATAAAACAATCTCCAACTTGTGTAGTGTTGCAGAATCAATAATCAGTTGATGGCAAGAGCTTTACAAGGCTAGTTTCGCTCTTTGTGTGTGGTGGATGATCATTACAAGGTGACTGATTGTCATACATTACAGAGACGTACACTATCTTCATATTGAACTAAAATTGATATTCATTATTCAGTCATATCTTAGAAAGGGAATTCTCACAGCTGATTTTATCATTGTCATTCAAACGAGCGGAGCGATAAACGAGAGGAGCGACAAACGAGTGGAGCGAGTTTGTACGTTTGCTGGTTTGCTCATCAACCCATTAGTCAAACTCGCTTCGCTCGTTTGCTGGCTTGCTCGTTAACTAACAAATTCTTGCAATTTAACGAACGAACAAACTGGTTGCAAATTGAACCATCATTATCAACCAGAATATAACCAGTGATTTATGTATAAAAATAATAGGTGGTTAATAGGTGGTTAATAGGTGGTTTAATAAATGGAACCGTAAGATTAAACCCAACCGTCAGTGAATGAACGAGCAAACAAATGAACAAGCGAAGCGAGTGGGTGAGTGAGTTCGTGAGTGAGTGCATAGTAATGAGTGAGTGAGTGTGAATGAGTTCGTTCGCTCGCTCGTTCGTTCGTTCGCTCGTTCGTTCGTGAGTACGGGTCCTTACAAGTTAGTTCGATTACTCAAAATGTCATCCAAAACCTTTATAACTAGTGCTACAAAAAGTAGCTGTCTATAAAAAGTAGTGAATACACATAATCATTTATACAAGAATGTATACAAACTAGCTTGAAATTTACTAGAAAATATACTCATAAAAAGGATTTATCATCTGATTCAAGACCCTAGGGGAATATGCTTGGTTGATCTAAGTTGATATCAGTATTTGAAGATTGCACAATGTATTATACATTCATTAGAGGTTTGTAGTGAACGAACGAACGAACGAACGAACAAGCGAACAAGCGAACGAAGTGAGCGCGTGAGTGAGTGAGTGAGTGAACAAACGAGCAAAGTGAGTTTGTAAGTGAGTGTGAGTGAGTGAGTGAGTGAACAAACGAGCAAAGTGAGTTTGTAAGTGAGTGTGAGTGAGTGAGTGAGTGAACAAACGAGCAAAGTGAGTTTGTAAGTGAGTGTGAGTGAGTGAGTGAGTGAACAAACGAGCAAAGTGAGTTTGTAAGTGAGTGTGAGTGAGTGAGTGAGTGAACAAATGAGTGAACAAATGAGTGAACAAATGAGTGAACAAATGAGTGAACAAATGAGTGAACAAACTCACTCAAACAAACGAACGAACGAACGAAGTGAGCAGTGACAAGTGAGCAGTGAGGAGTGAATTCATATTCATATCATTGAAATAGTGCTCATATAAGACTGGTGAAATTCGTCTATACTAACGAGTAAAGTATGTGAGTGAAAGTAGCGAATTCGTCTATACTAACGAGTATGTGAAAAGTAAATTCTTTAATATTAACGAGCAAAGTATGTGAGTGAGTAATTAAACAAATTGAACAACCTGACGAGCTCTTAAACTGATCATTATGATTTCTTTGATTTTTATCAGAAATTATCAAAAAAGTCATCAATAACCAAAAAAGTTATAAACTTGGAAATTCTCTTACAATTGGTCATAGCTTCCCTTTTCGACTAAAAAGCGAGCAAAGGATCATAGTGATCATAGTGATTATAGAATCCTTGAGATTATATTCATCCAGAATAATCAACATTGAATTCACAACGTATTTATCAACAGAATTCACTGCTCACTCACTCACTCATAATTCACTGCTCACTCACTCACTCATAATTCACTGCTCACTCACTCACTCACTCACTCAGAATTCACTACTCACTCATTCAGAATTCACTGCTCACTCACTCACTCACTCACTCAGAATTCACTGCTCACTCACTCACTCAGAATTCACTACTCACTCACTCATAATTCACTACTCACTCACTCAGAATTCACTACTCACTCACTCATAATTCACTACTCACTCATTCACTCAGAATTCACTGCTCACTCACTCACTCAGAATTCACTGCTCACTCACTCACTCAGAATTCACTGCTCACTCACTCACTCAGAATTCACTGCTCACTCACTCACTCAGAATTCACTGCTCACTCACTCACTCACTCACTCACTCACTCACTCACTCACTCACTCACTCACTCACTCACTCACTCACTCACTCACTCGCTTCGCTCGTTCGCTCGTTCGCTCGTTCGCTTGTTCGCTCGCTCACTTCCTGAAAAAATCAACAACATGGTCCAATGCAATTGGGATGGATGCAACCAACAATTCACAACTCCCTTACAACTTCTGAACCATGTAGAACAACATCATGTACATGAAAATCTGAACAAATGTGAATGGCAATCATGCTCTAGTGTACAAGCTAGTAAAAGTGCCCTTTTATTGCACATTAAAATCCACACTCAAAACAACATCTTCACTTGTATTGTACCTGAATGTGGTCAATATTTTCAAAGTTTAGAAGATTTAAGTAATCATCTCGGAAGTTTACATGATTTATATCCATTAAAACCATCAAGTGATGGTTTTTTAAATACCGTGGAACAAGATTATACATTAAGAAATCCATGGTGGTATTCACAAAATTGGGTAAAATTATTAGAAGATAAATCTAATAATGTTAACTTGAAACAAATTTATAACCTACCTCTCGAGTTTAAACAGTTTAAAGTTGCACATATGAGGTATAAAAATTATCTCGACAGTCTGGAACTGGGGGATTTGATAGCTTCGGAAGATAGAAACATTAAAACGACAAACGTTATCAAATTACTGAAAAGAAATCTTAAAGAAAAGGAACGAGAAAAGTTAAAGAAAGCAAATCAAGATGTTGATGAATTGATTTCATATGAAATTGAAGATGAAAAATTAATTCAAGATTCAAACTTGGTACATTCAACTTTAGCTAAAAATGCCCAAGATTTAAAGTCTCGTTATGATCCTATAAACGATCCAAATATTGATAATATGAACGATTTAAATGATTTAACTATACTTCATAATTCTTTATTAGCAAGACTCTCAACGGCTTCTAAAATCAATAAAGTGGTTACGAATGAATTATCAAATATTACAAAGGAAAAGAGGAGGTTATGGTTGATTAATCAATTATTATTGGATGCAAACTTGAGTATTGGTATGCCTCCTGTACCATCCATGGAGCCTCTGAGGGTTATGATGGATAACATTGATCTGCTTTTATTAGAGTGATAATGTTCTGAGGGTTATGATGGATAGCATTGCTTTTGTTAGAGTGATTTATGAAGGAAAATGGTGGTACGGCACCATAGATATCAAGATTTACGAGTATTGGTGTGGTGACTAAGTATAAACAGCATCAAATGATTTGCAAAACCAAAGTTGGTGAATGATATCGAGTTATCCATCAATTTTAGTAACCAACACTGTTCGAACCATGACATAAACCACAGTTTTTGCCACGGACAGACACATGCAAGTACCGGAATTTTTTTTGGTGCGTGCGAGTGCTTTGGGCCGGTTACTCGGGTGAATTTGCAAGTGCTTTGCGAGGGTTGGTTACTCGGGTGAATTTGCGAGTGCTTTGCAAGGGCTGGTTACTCGGGTGAATTTGCGAGTGCTTTGCGAGGGGCGGTTACTCGGGTGAATTTGCGAGTGCTTTACTCGGGTTGATGAATTTGCAACTACTCTACCAGGGCCGTTACTCGATCAATTGATCCTTCAAGGCTTACTAAATGCAACTATTTTATTTATGTAGGACATTTTCACAAACTTGATGTATATTAAAGTTTGATTATATCTTTGGTTTGTTCATTTCAATCAATCTCGGTGTATATTAAAGTTTGGTTATATCTTTGGTTTGTTCATATCTTTGGTTTGTTCATATCTTTGGTTTGTTCATATCTTTGGTTTGTTCATTTCAATCAGTCTGTATATTAAAGTTTGGTTTGTTCATTTCAATCAGTCTGTATATTAAAGTTTGGTTATATCAACATTTTCTGGTCATTTTGATCAATTCATAAACATACTCATTGCAAGATCGGAGTTATGTTGAATCAGTAACCAGCAATACTTTAAAAATTCTGCATGTAATGACTAGTTGGCTTTACCCCTCCAACGTCCTCAATTGGTACCTTCCTATCTAGGGAAATATGCTGAATTCGGGATTTAAAACAATACACACCTTCAACCACCATTTCTTAGCACTTGAACTCATGTCTATTGGTATCAAAATGTCAAGTGACAAGTGACAAGTGACAAGTGACAAGTGACAAGTGACAAGTGTCAAGTGTCAAGTTTCAAGTTGCAAATGATTTTGTAATAAACATGTGAATTGTGTGATGAAATTGGTTTATGCATTAAACCCTTTGATTCTTTGCAGAATTCACTTGCAAGTTACATCTGCAATTTTTTTGTCATCCCCATATATTTAATAGTGATCTCCTATTGTGTTAATAATTCTTGTGCTGGATCGTTTGTAAGGAACAATAACTAATCTCCTTATTTGCATATATAAAGTGATACAAAATCAAAGAAATCCGTGTGACGTTTTTGATTTGAAAAGGCACCAAGGAATGGTAAAGCAGGACATGGAACTTGATTAATGATGATGAAACGAATAGTTGTTGTTATACACATGCTAAAAAAAACGCTTAACTTGACTTCAACTTGAGCTCATCCTGAGCTCAACTTGAAGCCACATCGTGTGTTGTCAATCAAAAAAAAAAACAAATCCACAACATGGTGATCAAGCAATTTCTCGGGCATTAAGCAGTATGACCCAATTCCCCTGTGTTGCTTGTTAACTTTGCATGATGACCTTCCGTGGCATTATATATTTCAAGGGACTTTAAAAGACGCGTGAACAATTTCTTTTTTATATGATAAGAGTATATTTAGAAAACCCATTAGATATAAATACCATGATGAATCCTAAATTAAGAGTAAAGAAATGAATTCTAATAGAAAGCCCAAGAGTCCAATTAGTAGACAACAACGAAAATCAATAAATTTACAACATTTATTATTTGATGATAAACCAAAGAGAAGAACTAAATCATTAGTTGAGCTTGATTTCTCAAATACAAATTATAATATAATTAAACCAATAGTTACTATTGCATCAATAGATAATTTTACTCAATTCCAATCAAATGGAAACAACCTTGCAATGAATGATGCAAAGTTTGCTGTATCTAAAGCTAAACCTATATCTAGGATCAATAAAATAAATGACCAAATTCAGGGAAACTTTAAACGTGATTTTAATGATTATTCCGTGCACTCGTCAAGAGGGTTCAAAGAATGTATGTTAGATGATTCCAAAGAATATAATGACTCCAAAGAATATAATCACTCCAAAGAATGTATGTCAGATGTATCAGATGGTTATTCCAAAGAATATATATCAGATCATTCCAAAGAATATATATCAGATCACTCCAAAACATACATCTCAGATCACTCCAAAACATACATCTCAGATCACTCCAAAGAATACATCTCAGATCACTCCAAAGAATACATCTCAGAGAATAATGATTATTCCAACTATTTGAATTCACATTTCCAAATTCATTCCAACGCTTGCTCCTCAGATGTATACTTTAACATACCTCACGAAACCATACCTCACGAAACCATATCTCACGAATTAATGGAACTAATAAATTACTCACAAGATGATCAAGATTTACAAGTCCCAAGAAATTATTTTGATCACGATACATTATCAAACTCAATATACGAGGATCTTGATAATCACGAGTATAATGCACCTTTCATATCGCTGGTCGATTTCGAAGCACGTAATTTATTTGATTAGCCCAGGCATCTTAATTTATAGCAAACGAGCGTAGCGAGTTTGCAAACAAGCAAACAAGCGAACGAGCGAACGAGTATTAACACCAACTTTGGTTGAATTTAATGATGATAACTCTAACCGAAAACATGATTCGTAGCACTGAGAAGGTGTTGGGAATCTCCTGTAAATCTTGTATGGAATCTCCTGAAATTGTAAGATGACGCGATTAAAGTTTAGTCTTTTGGGGTATTTTACCCAATAATCGTCATCAATGATCGTCATCAATGATCGTCATCAATGATCGTCACCAATAGTCCTCACCAAAAGTCTTTAATAATCGTCATCCTCATCAATCTTCAATCATCTGTACTGCTTAATGAAATTAAAGGCTTTAAAGCTATTGGAAGCCATTCTGCAGCGTCACCTTTAAAACCCCAAGTGCCCTCAACCTTTCCCTGTAGAATGACATCATCTATATCAGTGTTGAAAACCGCCACTTTACCTCCTTTAAGTTTAACTCTATCAACATAGCTATTTGCTGGATAAACTGTTCCACTTGTACCAATCACCAATACCAAATCAGGAGGATTACCAGATTCTAAGAATAAATCAATGGTATCTATAGACTTTAAAGGGAGGGATTCACCAAACCAAACAACTCCAGGTCGAAGTAACAGTCCATCATTACAAACTGGACATTGTGGAAGGTCTGAATTTTCCAATTCTTTAACAGGTGAAAATTGGGGAGATGCAGTTGGTGAAGTGTCAAATTTCCTTTTACGTGGTTCATACTCTAAATCCGAATCTCTCAATGCTTGAGTTAATGGATGCTTAAAATTATCATGCTCATTATAATTGCATATAAAGCTCATACATTTTAAATCAAATAATGATCCATGTAATTCGATCAATTTTTCTCGATCATGACCACTTCGACTAGCAAGTCCATCTACATTCTGTGTAATAGTTAGGTAATCGATTTCACTCTTCAGTAGCTTACTGAGTGCTTTATGACCTTGATTAGGTTTGGCTTTTAATGCATTATTTCTTCTCCAGGAGTAATATTGCCATACAAGCCCTGGATCAATATAAAATGCATCAGGTGTAGCCAAATCAATCATATTGAAATTCTTCCATAACCCTTGAGTACCTTGCAGAGTCGGTAGTCCACTCAGAACTGAAAGCCCATCTCCAACAATTGCCACAATCTTTTTCAGTTTCAATAAGTGGTCTTGAAACTCACTTAGTTTGTTCATTGGTTTTTTTGCTATGCTCGCATATTAGTTGTAATCGTGAGTGATATTGTGTACGAAACTTTAAGCGAACGAGCAACGAGCGATGCGAACGAGCGAAGCGAAGGAGCTGAGCGAAGCGACAAAACTTCTACGAAGCAATCAAACTCAATACCCAAATAACTTCTATTAATGTCCATAAAAACTCACTTGAATACCAACTCCAAGCTTTCTGGTTCCAAATCTTGGAGGTGTCTGAGACTTTAAGAGAAGTTTACTGCTCATGAACGAGCGAAGCGAGTGAGTGAGTGAGTGAGTAGTGAACTCTTGATTAAATGAGTGAATGAACTCTTGATTAAATAAGTGAATGAACTCTTGATTAAATGAGTATTGAACTCTTGATTAAATGAGTAGTGAACTCTTTTTAAACGAGTGGGTGAACTTTGATTAAACAAGTGAGCAGTGAATTAAACACCAACTTCACTGCTCACTCTGATTTCAAAGTAATTTCCATGAATTCATTACTAATACATTACAGAAGTTCTTTAATCTTGCCCAATTTGGTGGCTCTAAAATGGAGTTTGCGAGTTGGTACAAAGTAACCTACGCTATGAATCGGTCAGAATGAAGAATCTTTGTGAGTGAAATTTTATAACATCTAACGAGCGTAGCGAGTTAGTAAGTGACAGACTAAGTCTATTGTTAATTAAATTGCTAACGAGCGTACTAACGAGCGTACTAACGAGCTTGCTAACGAGCTTGCTAACGAGCTTGCTAACGAGCTTACTAACGAGCTTACTAACGAGCTCACCAACTCGCTTCGCTCGTTGGGGTAAGCCTAAAACTATTGTTCTTGTCATTTCATCACCTATTGTTGACTGACATTGTCATAGATTGTTAGAAACAAGTACATTATATTGTTCTTGTCATGTCATATATTGTCAATTTGGATTAACCTTTTGATACTTCAATCGAAAGAGCTTGAGATAATTCTTCACTACACCAATCACAACTATACAGATGGAGCATTGAAAGCTGTTACGATGTATATTTGATAATGGACTTCGTTAAAGTTTGTTACTCAATTTGTGATCATAGCTTATTGTCTGCACTCAACTTTTTGGATTTCAAAATCTTTACATATTCACATTCAATAACCGTAGATGCTGGGTATATATTTTATTTTGGAGAAATCACAAACGAGCGAACGAACGAACGAACGAACGAACTCACGCACTCACTCACTCACGCACTCACTCACTCACGTACTCGCGCACACTCACTCACGTACTCACGCACACTCACTCACTCGCTTCGCTCGTTAGTTGAGTGAGTTCCAATATTGCGGTACGGGTAGAGGTTTGTTCCATTGAATTCAAACCACTTTTTGCAGCCATGACGCTTGTGCTCTCCTCTCGTTAGTAATCTCAATAGCAATTTGATTAGCAATATATGTTACAAGTGATACCATAACTATGCTTGTGATTGGGTGACGCATACAGATTGAGGAACAACAATAGAATATGACATTATAATTTGAGAGTTTTGAGTGATAAAAATCACACAATGTATGGAGATTTCAATCATGAACTTGAGTGAAGAGGCTGTATTTCAATCTTTGATTAATTGACCCCAGAAAAGGTTTATGTTTGAATCCGGACTAATGAGTTTAAGAGTATATCGAGTAATTAGTATGTTAAACACTTGACCAGTTCCAAAGGGTCACTGAGAAAAAAATCAATCCAAAGGGGGGGACCTTTAGAAAAAATCACCAGTATAATTGAACATTCTATGATTGGAGAACATCTCTATAAGTAATTTGAATTTGTTCCTGTATAGATTTAGAATTAAACCAAAGTAGCTATTCTATACAGAATATGCAAACTAACTAGAATTGCCAGTCTATAAAAACTATGCAAACTAACCAGAATTGCCAGTCTATACAAACTAAGCAAGCTATTGCCAGTCTATACAAACTATGCAAACTATTGCCTCAGACTACCTGTACTGTCCTTACAAGCTCATAAAATCATAAAGATCGAATATCATATCGTTAGTATTGAATTCATAAAAATCATATTTTAATTAAAAGAATCTCACTCACTTCACTCGCCTCACTCACAGAAATCACTCCATCTCATGTAATCCACCAGTTGATTGAGGCCTCCTCACCTAAAATCCGGTACATTCAGCCACTATGTTACATTTTTTGACATTACTAAACAACGTCTAATAGATTGATATAGCGCTGATGTGATATACACCTCTGGCATACCCCTTGGGTACACCCCTATTGGTGGCTACGAACAAACATGTTGAGTGAGTGCGATTTTAAAACCAACCTCTAGAGACCATCCGCAAGACCTATGCAAGTCTATCCTTTGGAGGTAACAACCCAGGCTTAATAGGCATACATTTGTATGGGTAATATTATATTAATTAACAATCATAAACAATCATAAACATTCATAAACAGCTGAGTGTTTGAATGAAATGGTTAGCCAGTCACTCAAAGACTTACTCATACTGCGAAGCAGCGGAGCGAAGCGACTTGACAAAACTTTTGCGAAGCAGCATAGGTGCGAAGCTACTTGATGGTTTAAAACTTAAATTTATGTACAAATTACGAATCATCCTTGGATGAGTAACACTTGGAAGTATGGAACTAACCTCTTGATTTCAATCCTAAATGTCAACTCCAAACGAGCGAAGCGAGTTTGTTCGTGAGTTCGTGAGTGAGTTCGTGAGTGAGTTCATGAGTGAGTTCGTGAGTTCGTGAGTTCGTGAGTGAGTTCATGAGTGAGTTCGCGAGTTCGTGAGTTTGTGAGTTCGTGAGTTCGTGAGTGAGTTCGTGAGTTTGATCCCTTAATTTCTCCCCTCAGTGTCAAACCGCACTCACTCACAATCTCACTCACAATCTCACAATCCAATATCAAATTGCCAACTTCTCTTTTCGCAGCCAAGGTGCCACCTTTTATCTTTTCGCAGTCTTCAAAGGTGGCTCAGGCAGAAAGTCAGTCAGTCATGCACTTGGTATTATATCAATCACTCACGCAATTGGTTTTATATTGTGCAATCACTCAAGCACTTGGTTGTGTTTTGTTCAACTATATCACTCGCTTCGCTCCTTTGTTTGTCCAAATACAAATTCAATAAAGCTTAAATGATGAATGTGAATGTAAATCTGAGAATTCACCATGCTTGTTCGTTGGTTCGTTCGTTCGTTGGTTCGTTCGTTCGTTCGTTCGGTACGGACACCTTGGAAATTTTTAATGTTTTCATACTCACTTGACATCTTTGGCATATACTTTTGGCAAAAACAAAAAAAAAAAAGAGGTTATGCACACGCAGTTATTCAGTCTTTACTTTGCTCACTTCGCTAGTCCTACTTCCTTTCGCTAGTCCTGCTTCTTTTCGTTAGTCCTGTTTATTTTCTCTAGTCCTACTTCTTTTCGCTAGTTCTGCTTCTTTTCGCTAGTTCTACTTCTTTTCGCTAGTCCTGCTTCTTTTCGCTAGTCCTGCTTCTTTTCGCTAGTCCTGCTTCTTTTCGCTTCTCACTCACTCACATACTAAGTTCGCTCGTTTGTTCGCTCGTTCGTGAATGAGTTGCAATTTTTGAAAGGGTGAGTAGCGAATTCAATAAGAGCAAACGAACGAGTACTTGTTCACTCACGAACGAGTCTCTTTTTCTACAAGAATTTTAGATACATTGTGTATTATCATGCTCGTATAATTCTTCCATCTTTGGTATCTTTAATTCCTTGCTTTAAAGAATATAAGAATATCACTCAGTCACACTCACTCACACTCACTCACACTCACTCACGAGCTCACTCACACTCACTCACACTCAATCACACTCACTCACACTCACTCACTCACACTCACTCACCCACTCACTCACTCACGCACGCACTCACTCATTTTAGCTACTCACTCTCTCACGTACTCCTCAGATCATAAGACAGCTCACAAACACTCCTTATAATACAAACCTTACAATACCTTGTATGTTCAAAATCATGGAATATAACCCTGTTGAATGTCAATATCATCTCAATGCGAATGATAAAGCTTTCAATTGGTACAAAAATTTGCTCTCAATTGGCTGCAAAAACTCAAATGGCTGAGAATTTACAAAGCTTTGCTCACGCAATTACTCACGCAATTACTCACCCAATTACTCACCCACTCACGAACGAACGAACGAACGAACGAACTCAAAAGTTCGCTACTGAATGAGTTCGTTAGTTTGCTCGTTCGTTCATACACAAGTTTGTTCGACTGAATTCGCTCGTTCGTTCGCTTCGTTCGCTCGTTTGTTCGCTTCGTTCGTTCGTTCGCTTCGTTCGCTTCGTTCGTTCGTTCGCTTCGTTCGCTTCGTTCGTTCGCTCGTTCGCTCGTTCGTTCGTTCGTTCGTTCGTACAGTTTATATCATGTTTATCATATATTATATTAATCATATATCAAGTCACTCAATTCGCTACTCACGAACGAGCGAAGCGAGTGAGTGTGTGTTAAAGAGTCTGAATAAGTCCGTTAGTTTGCTCGTTCGTTCATACACAAGAATTCGCTACTCACCAACGAGCGAAGCGAGTGAGTGTGTCTGAATGAGTCCGTTAGTTTGCTCGTTCGTTCATACACAAGAGTTCGCTACTCATGAACGAGCGAAGCGAGTGAGTGTGTCTTGAATAGTCTGAATGAGTCCGTTATTTTGCTCGTTTGTTCATACAAAAGAATTCGCCACTCACTCACTCACTCACTCACTCACTCACTCAAAAGTTTGCTACTGAATGAGTCCGTTAGTTTGCTCGTTCGTTCATACACAAGAATTCGCTACTCACTCACAAACTCACAAACTCAATCACTCACTCACAAACTCACAAACTCACTCACGCACTAACGCACTCACGCACTCACTCACTCACTCACTCGCTTCGCTCGTTCGTTCGCTCGTTCGTTCGCTCGTTTGTTCGCTCGCTCACCTACATCCATCAACCCCAATCATCTAATCCTATTCAATAATAATACACTCACTTGGAAGCTTTCCAAGCTAAATACTTGGCAGAATGCCCCAAATTTCCCAAAATCCTCTTGTCATTCAACAAAGGTGGTGCTCTGTAAAACACAATTTCATCTTCACCAGTATCCAATTTACGCCTCTTGTTCAAACCATCTTGAATTTCATCAAGACCATCCAAATTCAAAAGAGTATAAGATAATACACCACCAGCAAGTAAAGTCAGATAAGTTGGTGAGGCCAGGTGATAATTGATACCCTTTGGTACAATGAGTTCACTGGCGGAGGATGCCACTCCCACGGGACGTTTGAACAATTGTTGATGTTGTTGTTGTTGAAATTGTAATAACTCTTGTTCTTGAATTCTTTTTTGTTGTGATTCGTTAATTTGTGCTTGTAACAGTTTATAACTATTTGGAAGAAAAGTATTTGAACTTTGATCATTTGAACCATTAAATTTATTTAATGTATGATTCATGTCGAGATTAACTGAATGTTGTGAGATTACCGATGGGGCTGTTCTCAAGCTTAAATTGTTGTTATGATTATTAGCATAGATTTGATTTGAAATTCCTCCACCTTTTAATTGAGAGATTGGTGTGAATAAGTAGGCACGACGTCCAGTATTATGATCATCATTATCAGGTACAGCAACCACGTTTGGACTTGAGATATATTGACCAAGGTCATCATCCATTTGTACGTTGGCTAAATATACCAGTCCACATAATGGAGGTGAATTTGATTGTGGACCTTCAGTTGGTTCAGGAATTGGCATACCAATGTATGCATCTTTAGGTAAGACGCTTCTGATTGGAGACTCGTATTTGATTAATTTCCGAGGTTCATTTAATGGAATCAAAGGTAATTCAAAACTATCTCTCACTTCATCAGGTAAACACGCTTTCCATGTTCTAATTCTATTAAAAGCATGTGATGTTTCATTATATCTGAATTCACAAATAAACCATGGATTTTCATCATCGGCAACTCCAGGTGGTAAATCTCCTTTTTGATACCTTGTTAAGAAAACAACATAACATGGTCCAACAATCTCATTAACTAAATGATCACGGTATTGTCCAGTTTTACACACTTCATTCTTAAAGAATAATCGATCTTCTTTATGACATGTCTGTTCTGGTCTGTAGTACCAACAAACATTTGTGTAACGATTTCCATCATCTGTTGACCATAACCGGAAAATTTGACCAACTGTTGGTTTATCCGGGTCACTTGGATTTCTAATTAAAACCCAATCACCAATTTTGTAAAGGTGACCATTTACAGTCAAGGAGTCTAATGGGAATCTTAATACTCCATCAGCACCAGAGGTAGTTTGACCAATCAATTCACGGTCACTCTTTCCAAGTTCGGTTTGAATGATGATTTGAGCTTCTTTATTGAAATTGACATAATCAATATACTCTTCCGAGTATGGATCAATCTCATAGTACGACTGAGCATTGGCAAACATCACATCCAAGTCATGGATAAATTGATCCACATTGATGTATTTTCTCATTCTCACCTTGATTTTGATTTCATTCAAACTGATTGGGAAGGAGATCTTGGAATAATAATCAGGGTAGATTTTATGATCAGGTAACCTTTCGAAATGTTTGGTTAACAGACGTTGTTCACTGTTGGGATCTCTTAATTTCTTGAAAGCTTTCAAGATCAATTTGATACGGATTTCAAAAGGTTTGTCGATAATAGGAGGACGACCTCTTCTAATTCCACTCTCTGCTGGTTTGGCAGCTCTGTTGTTAGTTTTTATGGTTGGAGTAACCACTGGTTGAGGAGGTTTATAAGTTGAAACTGGGTCTGGTGTATGTAATTGAAATTTCAATGGAGTAAACAGTTCTGGAGTATATTGTGGAGTGTTTGAACCAATTGATGGTAATTGCATATCACCAAAATCACCTCCATTCATTGGAGCTTCAGCACCTTCAGTATAAGTGACATTCTCAACAATAATACCTTCATCTTTTTCATCAGGTAAATCCCCCAAGTTAGGATAAGCTAATGGCTTGGGTCCAACAGCAAGCTTATCACTCTTCAACTTTGGTAAAACTACCTTTAAAATATAGTTTTTCAATATATAAGCGTGCATGTAAAAAGTTGAATCCTTCCGATTATAAAGTCGGGCATTCCAAGAGACCAATGCAAGGTCTTCCACAAACTGTTGACCATTATCATATTGATATTT
Organism: Kodamaea lidongshanica (nom. inval.); assembly: GCA_030562865.1. Classification (NCBI taxonomy): domain Eukaryota; kingdom Fungi; phylum Ascomycota; class Pichiomycetes; order Serinales; family Debaryomycetaceae; genus Kodamaea; species Kodamaea lidongshanica (nom. inval.). The sequence goes on from JAKUAJ010000080.1 coordinate 45,518, forward strand.
TTTAATCTTACGACCAATGGCATGAAGTGATAATGGATTCAAAATAACCTTGTAGTAATCAGTCCCTGTCCTTAAGGGTAAACGATGGAATGTGTTGGCAACATTGATTCCATTCTCGTCGTATACCAGATAAAATCTATGGAAGAGTTGTTGGATTCTAGGCGCTAGCTTTTTTCTCTCTCTCTCAGACATTTGGATAGGGTGGGTTGAAATGTTGTTTTTTGTTTTTGACGATGGTTGGATGCACGACCGAAATGAGCGAACGAACGAGCGAGCAAACGAACGAACGAGCGAAGCGAGTGAGTGAGTTTGTGAGTGAGTGAGTAGCAAAATCTTTGATTGATTGAAAGAGTGAGTGAGTGAGTGAGTGAGTAAGTGAGTTAGTGAGTTAGTGAGTGAGTGAGTAAGTGGGTAAGTGAGTAAGTGAGTAAGTGAGTAAGTGAGTAAGTGAGTAAGTGAGTAAGTGAGTAAGTGAGTGAGTGAGTGAGTGAGTGAGTGAGTGAGTTGCGAATTCTTGTGTATGAACGAACGAGCAAACTAACGGACTCATTCAAATCTTTAAGACACACTCGCTTCGCTCGTTCATGAGTAGCGAATTCTTGTGTATGAACGAACGAGCAAACTAACGGACTCATTCAGTAGCGAACTTTTGAGTGAGTGAGTAAGTGAGTAAGTGAGTAAGTGAGTAAGTGAGTAAGTGAGTAAGTGAGTAAGTGAGTAAGTGAGTAAGTGAGTAAGTGAGTAAGTGAGTAAGTGAGTAAGTGAGTAAGTGAGTAAGTGAGTAAGTGAGTAAGTGAGTAAGTTAGTAAGTGAGTGAGTGAGTAGCGAATTCTTGTGTATGAACGAACGAGCAAACTAACGGACTCATTCAGTAGCGAACTTTTGAGTGAGTGAGTGAGTGAGTTTGTGAGTGAGTTTGTGAGTGAGTGAGTGAGTTTGTGAGTGAGTGAGTGAGTGAGTTTGTGAGTGAGTGAGTGAGTT